>JAWNON010000186.1:7255000-7525000 GCA_035045945.1 Drosophila anceps | reverse complement strand
TTCTTTTACACCATAAACATCCCACAAAATATATAAAACACAGCGGGAGGTTGGCGTTAGAAAGAGAGACAGAGAGAGAGACCAAAGCGGATGTTGGGGGCGTGTGCCTCACTTGTAAGCGCTGTGACTTTCACGTAATTAAATCAAATCTCAAATGAAAATGAAATGAAAATTATTTATTAATTGCGCGCCAGCTACACAGAAAGTCACTTCAGTTACGGCAAAGTGTGCCCACTTGGGCGTGGCGGTGCCTCCACAACTATATAGCGTTTGCATTGAATCCGTACAGCTTTTGGCTTTCCGGGCGCATTTGAATAATACCAAGTGCTTTGCATCTGAGAGAGATACAAAGATACTTTTGCACCTCCCCCCACCCTTGCGAAAAACCCTCAGATATTGTAGCTACAAGCTGTCAGCTACATGCGCTTAGCATTAGCTCCACACACACACACACACACCAACTGCTGTCGCTCATTAAAAATAAATTTCGTGCTGCTGGCATAAATCAAGCGGGCAGAAAAATAGAAAAGAAAAGAAAAGCTAAGGAAAGTGGAAAATATGCGCTAGGCTGCTAAACGTTTAGGACTTGGACTTCTGGCATAAATTTCACAGCAATTGACTAAGTACATTAGCTTTTAAGCTAATTAATTAAAGCTGGAGGAGACTTTTCGATAATTTTAAGTAAGATTTCATATCCATAACTTGATCTGTGAGAGTTTAGTAATGAGTCTATACATACAAGTTTGCATAGTTCGAACTAGATGCATTCGAAATGTATGCAAAGGTTTCCATATAGTAAAAAATAGTTTCGATATATAGCTTAAAGCTGAGCTGAGACAGTTATCGTTATTTCAATATGACAAATTATTAATATATTTGCTATAATATACTGTATTAGTACTGTATATGAGCACATATAATGGCTACAATCCATAGATAGAAAATTGTGGGCAAAGGGTGGCTTGGAAGACATAATAAGTGAGCTCCTTTAAAGAAATCGCTAAGTAATCGACATTTTCTAATCGAAAACAACAACATGGACTTGAAAAATAAGTTGCACATTAGGATTCATAAGCTACAAGCGATAGATGGAAAAGTATTTACCAATATCACACTTGGGAAAAGCCACATACCATAAAATCTACACAGATATCGATCATTTTGCAATCGCATAACTTTGAGAGTAGCTAACAAGAGCATACTTTAAGCTACAAATCATTAGTTGACAAAAGCCTTTAGCCATATAAACTTAGGAAGGAGAAAATTACATGAGAAATGCTATATGATCGATGTTTATGTTATCGATGGTAAGCGAAACACTAAAAAAATTGTCTAAAGCATATATTACATTATTAAAGAGTTGGAGAAAACACATTTCAAAGTGCCGAACAACTATCGATTAATCGATAACAAATACAGACTCACTCTCGCTTACAGCAAAAACAGTTGCAGCTACATTTTAATGAAAAATAACTAAAAGTCACAGCGTACACAGCGCCTAGTTCAATCACCAGTAATCAAAGAACTTTCGCTGCTGCTATTTGCTTGCTGAACAAATAAATATCGCACATACGCCGCGTTGCACACAGTCGATAAATTAGCTGTCAAAGTTTTAGCAAACAGTTTCGGCGCTTAATTGACGCTGCAGTCGAATGCAGCAGTAGAAACTAAGCAAACATTGACCAAAAGGTTGCAGCCGAGCTGCCACCTGTGACACCTGTAACCCCACCGCCCGCTGCCTCCCACCCACCTGGTCCACTGTTTCTGGCAGAAAAGTAAAATCAACAGCAGCAAAAGAAATCAGCGGAAATGTCACTTTCTTTTCAATCAAAACGCAATTCATGCCACTCGAAATGCATCAACGGCGAAAATGCTACAAAAGGTCGTGCCACTTCATGAGGCGCGAGCGCGCAGCACTCGACGCAAGGCAGGAAAACAAGAAGAAGAAAAAAAAACGAAAAGGTAGAAACACGATTTTCAAGAGAGCATGTGTAGCGGAGAGGCGAACGGGGAAGAATGGGGGTGTTTTGGTACACTCTGAACTTTAACCCGTGTGCCAATAAAAATTAAACTACAAAAAAAAACAAGCCAAGCGACGCTTTAATTTGCATTTCGTGGAAAATTCTTTAACTGAAAGATAAAAAAAAAAACGATGCTCCGCAAACCCCACCTGTTGCCAGCTGCCTGCCCAGTTGCCAGTTGCTTGTCCAAAACAACATGGTAAATATTTAAAAATGTACTTAGGCCAAAGTGAAAGAGACAGGCAGCGAGGCAGTCAGCCAGTCAGCCAACGAGACAGGCAACAAGCCAGAGTTAGAGCCACAGCCAGAGCCAGAGCCTGAGCCTCGACGACCCTGCAACAACAATGAGGCAAGCGAGCGTTGAGGCGACAGATGTGACAAACAGCTGACTGCAGTAACATCAACAACAACAACAACAACAACAGCCACATCGAGTCACTGCAAGACTCAATAATGCTTAGCCAGTTAGCCAGAGCGAAGGGAAGGGACAAAAATGTTTCGAGGCTTCAGGCCAAATGCAAATGATTGGCATGGGAAGCGCAATTTCAAGAGAGCTAAAGAGGCGACTAAGCTAAAAAGAAGTTAAGCTCAATTATGTGCTAAGTAGCAAGGAGCCAGTAACAACAACACTAACAACAACAACAGCAACAACTACAAGTTGCAATTAGTTAGGAAAATTGCTAACAAACTCCGAGTGAGAGTTGCGCGTCGACTGCAAGCAAGCAATGGCGATTGACAATGACAGCCAACATGGCGAATGAGTCATGCGAGGCGCACTGAGCGCTGCTTGATTTGTTTAGCAAGCGAGCTGAAGATGTCTTTGTTATGGGAAGATGCTGCAAAGAAATTGTTGAAATTTATGAAAGCACAAAGCATGAATCTATAATTAAGTGATTTCGAGCAATTTTTTCGCTTATTAAGGAAGAAATTTTGCTTTTTTGTTTAGCTGTTTAGCAGTCAGGATTGGAACGGTGAATGGTTGATCATCAATCAGTGAAACAAACAATCCTTTCGTCAAGAAAATCCACAATAGACATACATAAAGTATAGCTTCGAATAGAAAATCTAACTAGCCAAATAAAGTATACTAACTGTCAGGTTTTGGGCAACGTGTAAGTCATCAATCCGTCAATCAGTCAGTGTAAGTGTCATGTGTAAGTTCTTGTTTTGAGAAGCAAAAGAAATATGATCTGCGAAATTCCGGTTTCTAACTGTCAGAGTTTTAGTTTGGCTTTATTTATCTATCAGTCAATCAATTAGCATAAGAGTTTGGCGTTAATCATGCATCAGTCAATCAATCAGAATAAGTCTCAATCAAAATATATATGTTTTACAACGAATAAGTAGCATAATTTGCCAAATCGAACTTTCTAGCTTTCAAACTTCCAGTTTTCAGTTAAACATCAATCAGTTAATTAATTAATCAATACATATATTAATACTTTGATTGGGAAAGGAAACAAACTCAATGAAACTCAGTTTGCCAGCTGTTAGAGTTCGAGTCTATCGTTAATGAGCTAATCAGTCAGTCAATCAATCAATCAATCACACAAGCAAGGGAGCATACTCTGCGAGGAGCATATTCAGCTGTTCAGCTGTTCAGCTGGTAGGCTTTGAGCTTTGCTTTAATGATCAATTATCAATCACTCAATCATGATTTGTCAATATACTTACACATGCATAGATATTTACTTGGAAGAAAACTGAATTGTCAAGCTAAGCTTTCTATTTCTCAAAATTTAAGCAGTAAACCAAACATCAAATAGTCATTCAATCAATCATTCAGATTACACATATTGAAAAGGAAAATACAGAAACTACAGAAAATTCAGTTCTTTTAGCTTTCGTTGATAAGTTTATGCATTGGACATCAATCCATCAAGCAATCAATTAGCCAGCAAAACTATTTACACACAAGTCGAAAGACTTTAGTCACGTTTTTTTCTATCCAACTGACTTTCTGAAACTTATTTTAGTAAACTTTTTTCCGTGGAACTTCATTAAATATTTGTTGTACCTATCCGTAGGAAGTGAATCTTTTTACTTTTCTACAACATTGCAAGACCTTGCTGCAATCATGGCACAATTTAACAGGAATTCGCATCAGCATTCTTTAAGGCACTTAAGCGCAAATTAATTATTGTATTTAGTTAGTATTTATTTAGCACAGCAAACAGAAAGGGAAAACATTAAAGAAGGGCAGCAAAAACTTGAATCATTCGATGCAGAACTTGAAATTGTGCTAAAACAATACGCGCAAGTAGTTCGGAAAAAGCATTTTAATAGCCAAACAAAAGTCATATGGAAATGAGAGTGCCTTGTAGGGTACAACTATGCGAGAATATATATATATGTATATGTATATATATTTAGAAAGTTTTTAACATGGAAAAGTTGGTACAGGGAAATGGCTGGCATTTATGGAAAGGAAGTGACGGGGCTTGAACTCAGAGCTGCAGCTCTCAGTGCTCAGTGCTCAGTGCTCAGTGCTCAGTTCTCAGTTCTTAGTTCTGAGCACAAATTACCAAGTAAATACGAAGCTGAGGTGCGTTTTGCAGTTACCAAGGGCAGAGCATACCTTATTTCCCCCTTCACGCTTTTCTGACTGCATCAATTTCTTAATAACTTTTCATTTTTTTCCTCGCTGCTTCCGCTTGGCAGCTGCTGAGGCAGAGGGGAGTCGGGGGGCAGCGCCCCATGTTGCACTCAAGCAATTTGTGGCATTATGTGAGGGTCTCGTTTGCCATTAACCCGCTGTGGTGCAGCTATTTTATATGCAGAAGTGCCACACAGTCCGAGTGCGACTCCGAGTCCAGTTGAAGATTGGCAAAGCATCTTGAGTTGCTTATTTTCTACTTCTTCTTCGCTTTTATTTAACCGTTTTCAATTTAAGCTTGGACCTTGTCTGCTGTTATTAAAAAACTGTTTGCGTCAATTTCACACACACACAACAAACAGTCGCACACACACACACACATACACACTTGGTGTTGGCTCATGGCAATTCAACGAGCCAAACAAGCTGCAAAACCAAGCAAATATTTGCAGCTGACAAGCACAGTGAAACGTAGACAAGCCCACGCTTGAATCTCTAACTAATCGCATTGCAACTGCAGTTTAATTAGTTAGTCTTTTGGCCACAACAGATTATCTGTTTGTATACAAAAGAGTGACTGACTCTATGACTGACTGATTGACTGACTGACTGCCTGCTTGATTGGTAGATTAACGCAGAATGCATCCAAGAGTTGAGCCAATGAAAAACGCTTAAGAAAGCTGTGTATTGGGATGAAGTATGTAAGGATTTTGCTTGAAAGGCAACTAGAAGTCACATAAGATCAGATTTAGCTAGAATATTGTTATATCATTCATTGCGGCAAGTATTTATAGTTTTTTTGTCAACATTAACATTTAACATTCTGTTAACTGAAATAAATATCTAATCAATCAAGCGAAAGGTCTTAGGTTCGAGTCTAGCGGCAAGTATTTTTAGTTTATTTTTAATTATTTACATTTTTCGTGTTGCTTTAAAAGTCTGTTAACTTCAATGGAACAATGTCATAGGTATTCTATGACAACATGTGCTGCCTTGCTGATGCAAACATAATATATTGCAGCAGGTCGCTGGTTCGAATCCCGCGGCAAACATATTTAGTTTATTTTTAATTATTTACATTTTTCGTTTCGCTTTAACCTGCTGTTAACGAAAATAGAGCAATAACTTTGCTATTTTTAGACACCCTAAGCCGCATTGCTACGGAAAAGAGTGCTTAACACTATATGCATTGTGTACAAAAGCCGAGGTTCGAGGCTCAGTCAAGTAAACATAAAACTGTATTTTTTTATTTTTAAATTTTGAAAGAAAATTGTTTTTTTTTTTTAATTAAAAACTATAAAAAAAATGGTAAGCCTTTTTAAGGTATAAAAAAGAAGGAAACAGCTCAAAGCTAAGAAGAATCATTCCAACAATTTCCTAGCGTGTTTTTTTGTTGCCCTACAGCCATTTTATATATATAATATATAACTGCCCAGCTCAACGCCTTTTCATTTATTTCCTTTCTAACTCTATTTGCAGAAGACAGCGACAGCGAAGCCCACCAAATATCATTATTATCCACACAATCAACACATCTATCTGCTGCCCGAATGCGCCATCCAGCAGGTCTGCAATGCGGTCTATGTCCGTCTCAACTATACCCAGCCGCTCTGCGCCTGTCCATCAAGGTGAGCACAAAAAAAAGAAGCCCAACCCAACCCATGGCTAACCAACCGTAATGCCCCCCAAGCTAGCTCAGCTGTGCTTGTCCCTGGTTGCGCCCAACTGCGAGTTGTCCATGCGACTAGGGAGGGGGCGGCGGGCGGTCGGACGAGCTTGGGGCATTGCTAGACGGACAGCTGCTAAACACTAAGCCCAATCTGTCTTTTTTTTCGTTTTTGTTTTTTTTTTCTTAGATATCGTGATCCCTGCTCGGCCAGCCTCAACGAAGATGATCAGCACACCACCAAATTGGTCGGTGATAATAAGAAGAAGGTAAGTTTTGCCAGCTAAGCAGCGGGGGAGTTTGCTAAGCCAGCCAAATACACTGAGCAAAAACTGGTGTAAAATGTAACTGAAGGTTAAAATTAACTTGAAATCAATTGACAATGAAGATAGTTAAAGATTCTAGTAGTAATTTGAGTTGTGTAATAGAGATTTCAAGCGAAATCTAAAATTTGAGAAAAGGAAATTTGAAAATCATTTCACAAGTTCAGGTCGTAAATACCTCCTATCAAATCCCCGGCAACTTGATTAATCTGAATCATTTTCATGATGATTTCAGCTCTGATTTATCGCTTCATCATAATTCTTAGCTAATTTTTTATGGCTTTTTAAGTTCTCAGAGTCAAAGTTGATTTTTGCCTTCTGCCCTTTTACCCACATAATTATTATGCGGTTTTCATATCGTCAGATCAGCGATTATTTTGCTCAGTGCATGGCAATTCGTATAAGTAATTGGTATCAATGATAGATCATGTGGCTGGGCACGACTGGCACTGCTTTTATAGATTGTTGTTTAGTGATTTCCTGGAAGGATCTTGCGATTTGGTTAACAAGTTCCCAGTTTCCCAGCGAGCCAACCACCCGCTGCTTGTGTGTTTGTGTGTGGTGCAATTAGTGGTGCAGCGGTGCATAATTGAGTTATAAATGCTGCTGTTGTTGTTGTTGTTGTTGCTGTTTCTGTTGCTGTGAATTGCCACAATAAATTTGCCATAAATGTAATAATAATAAAAAGTTTTTAATAGTTTAATGAGCGGGATCGTCAATGTGGGCTGTGGTTGGAGCTGGTGCTGGGGCTGGGGCTGGGGCTAATTGTGTGTGCGGCCGAGTACCGTTAAATGCCACACTTGCTGCGGTGCATGTCTTGCCGGAACTGTACCACTAGCTAAAATTATGAAAATGCGTTTAAAAAGCTGACAGCGACTGGGCAGAAGCTTAGCTAGAAAAACTGGCACAACTGGCAGCCAGTTACTGGCAGGCCACATTAACCTGAATGGCAGCCAATTGGCAGCCAATGGAGCGGGCGAAAGGAAATGCCAGCCAGCCAGCCAGCCAACAGCATGCAAAGAGCGCCGCAAGTCAATCAAATTATTGACAGCAAACAGCTAGTAAGAGTGATCTAGTAAGCAGTGTCTGACTAAAGGATACCCTAACTAGGACATGGAAGTGGGTGTATATGCCAAAAGGTGCAGTTGGTAGAGTAGTTTATGATTGAAAGAGCAGCTATCAAGGAAAAGTTTTTTTTTAATATTATTAGGCATTATAACAAGCCACATACCACTTTATAGATCTAGCTTCTATAGTTCTCGTGTTATGCTTAAATTAGTAACACTCTAAGTCAATACATACAAAATTAGAGATAAATATTATTAATAACTTTATATGTACTTATAATTTTGTGTCTGCAGCTAAGGCCCAAACCTTTACTTTGAGTGTTTTCTTTCATGAAGGTTGCTGGGAAGTATTCAAAGAATCAATTATTCATATTATAAGTTCATGTTACCAGAGCTTACATCCCAAATTTTTTAGCTCTACCTCGCATAGTTCTCGAGCTATGCCAACTTTTAAGCCTAGAGTCGTTTTGGGTTTAATTTGAAACCAATATACCCATTACTCCAACAAGAACAACAACTATGACAACATCTACAGCAGCAGTAGCCCAATTGTAACACGGAAAATCTGTTAAAAGGACAATCATGGCAATGGCAGTCAATTGAACGGCGGTTCAAGCTTCTTGCATGAGATCAACTGCCAAAGCAATTGGCTTTAGCAATTTCGGACATGCTTTATAGCTAATGTGGCTCAGGCAACAGATGGGATACGTCTATCCGAACGCCAACCCCACCACAGCCAACGCCCTGGGCTTAGAGCTCACTTGCTTAACCAACGGTGGCTGCTTTGAATGGCTTACACAGCCAGAGATACAGTTGTGCACTTGGCCAGGCAGCCTTTGGGTTTCATGTTAACTTTCAATTTGAGCCACGATCAGTGAATATCAATAGGGAGCGGTTAGCAACTTTCTTCGGCTAGCCCTGTGGGCCAGCCAATCTAAAACAGACGCCGCCAAGTGAATGTCTAATTGCAGCACTCATGTATTCGACTCCTTTTAGCTAGCTATTAGCCATGTCTAGACAGGCTGCCAACGGTATTCATTACACTAATCAAAACTCTTCCGCTCTATGTCTCTCTCTCTCTCTCTCTGTCTCTCTCTTCCTTTCTCTCTCGTTCTCCTTCTCCCAATAGGCAATCACGCTAGCCAAAACGTGCGAGGCAACCACTGAGATGCGCGAATGCCGTTCACCCAAGGATTGGTCCCTGTTGGCGCTACAAAATACACGCACTGGCAAATCGCACTATCTTGTCATATGCCGCTGCCCCGATCACTTCAAAATGGGTGAGTAACAACAACAAGCAGACGTTGGCTAGTTCAAGCAATTAAGAGTTTAATCTAGAGCCAGCTGAGTAGCCTAAAGACAAAGAGACATAGTTCTTACAGAGTTGAAGAGTTTTAACTAACTCATGGGTTACTTAGTTTGTTAACTAAGGCTTGTCTTTCTTAAGGTTAAATTCTTAGTTAATTAAGGCTATCCTTGCTAAGGGTTACATCCTTAGTTAGAACTCTGTTAAAGCTGCTATAACTCTTAAGCAACATCTATCCACCACAACCTTGGCTAACAAATGCCGCTCCCCTATTCACAGAGGGACCCATGGCTCATGATCAGCCCACCTATGCGAGCGTGCCCGGCATACGTGTATTTGGCATGATGTGCGTCAAGCCGGGCTACTCGGTGCGCAAGCCCAGCGCACAGCCACCCAAACGCTATCAACTGCAGAAGCCCTTCTATCGTCCGGGCACAGGCGGCGGCAGCAGCAACAATGGCGGCAGCATATTGGGCGGACAAAAGGACAGCTATGGCAGGCCCATTTATGGTGGTCTATCCGGCGGACAGGTGGGCAGTTCGGCCATCAGTGCCAACTATCAGCCACAGGATCAGTCCTTCCAGAATGGTGGCAGCAGCTCGTATCAGTATCTGAATCGACCAGAGAGTACACAGCATACGCATAGCAGTTCGCCCAACTTCCGGCCGGATCAATTTTCGCTCAACGGTTTCCCGGGCAGCAATTACGGACGCAACAATGAGCGACGTGGCGAGGCGCCGCCCATCGAAGCAGCTGCCGAGGAACGCGAACGCGAACAATTGCCAAGTAGCAGCAGCGGCAGCAGCAGCAGCAGCACACAGTCGAGCGATGAGGCAGAGGCACGGACCACGCTCCAAGCGGAACAGAGCGAAGCAACTACGGCGGAATTGACGACACAGCCGGAGCCAACGAGCCGCGTTAAGCGATCGCTCGATACGCTGGATGACTTCGAGCCCGAGTTCCCATGGGATCGTGTGCTCGAGTTTCAACAGACCATTGTCTGGGATTAAAGGCAAAATCTAAGCTGAAGCTTAAGTAGTAAAACAATTTTTAAATGGAATTTTTCCGGAATACTCTGCAACCTACTGTGACTGAAGCTAAACGAGGATCGCGATCAACTTGATTGTTCCCAGAGATAGATAGATAGAGAGCGAGAGAGAGAGAGAGAGAGAGATGGGTTCAACGACTACGTGACAGAGAGGCGGTTTTACGTAACGTAACGCGTAACGTAACGTAACGTATTTACAATTAGACGCTAAGCATTTAACTTTAAGCATTTGAAATGGCATTTTTCGATCGTAAGCTGATCGCCTAGCAAACTTTCCTTAATTTATAACACATACTCGTATTTTGTATTTATTTAAATGAGAAACAAAAAACAATTACGAATTAATTAAACAATTATGCGCCCACGCCCACGCCCGAACTAATTGTTTAATTAATTTGTTTTGCATATGAGAAAATACCCCAAAATATGGCATAAATTCCATTTTTTTAAATAAAATATTTAACATATTTAAACGTATATCGTAACTAAACAGTGAAGCAAATCATTTAAATTATAAACAAAAAACATAAAAAACAAAAATACATTTAGTTGCCTATTTATGTTAGATCTAAGCTGCATTTACTAGTAGTTAAATTAAAACGACAAAAAATTATCAATGTAAACGATTTTGAATGAATTTTTGCTCTGCTGCGCATACGAAATGCATATGTAATAAATTATTTATGTATTTTAGTTAAATAAATCAAACAAATTGCATTTATTTATGGGACGAGAGACAAACGAAGTCTAGGCAAGGGCATAACATAATTTGACAGTGTTATTAACAGTTCCTGCAGCTAACAGCATAGCAAGAAAAATCTACTTTATGTTGTCAACAATGCAATAGCAAATTGCTCTGCAGGGTTTGAGCAACGGCTAAGGACAGTTAAGCGTAACAGAGCACTGTTACTGGCCCATGTCATAATAACTGCTAACAGAGCAATGTTATTAGCACCTATTGCAACTGAATGGCATAGCAGCTTTCATTAAAAGCACTCAGCTCATTCAACATAACATTTCAATGTAAGAATGATCAGCCTATGATATTGAACATAACATTTCAATGTAAACCACTCGTATATGTTAAAAAAAGCTTCCGCTTGAAAACAAATGTAATTGCCAAACAAATGTAAGTTTTTGCCTAATACAAAATTTGTGTAATTTCAAATTTTATATAATAAGCTTAAGACTCACCCAACATTTCTGCATTGACCACAATATTACAGCTGTACATGGGAGTGACCAGACGCTGTGGTTGATTCTGAAAAGCCTGGCGACAAACTTCCTTGGCAGCCGTTAAGACTTGACCTATTGAGAAGTAACAGAACTATGTTAAACCAAGCCCAAATACATGTAAATGGCAGACTCACCCGAGAAGGGTCCAAAGCCGCGTGCATTTAGATCCTCGCCCTCTGACTGCACGGACCACTCGAGCACCGCAAAGCATACACCTTGCATGGGTTCTTCGCAGAGCGGACCCGCGCCCGTCGTCAATTGAAAGCCATTCACCAAGGAGCTATTGAAGTCTCGTCGTGCATCACTCAAATCTGTATCGCTTTTGGACTGTGTGCACCAGAAGTCGGGCTGCTCGTAATCGCTAAGATTGAGTAGAATGTTTGTGCCACAATTGCGTGGACCCAGCGACCAGATGCGCTGCACCAGCTCCGAGGGCGAAAGGGAGCTAAGTCCATATAGCTGCAGCTCCGAGAAGCCAGTGATCAGTTGGCTTCTGATGGAGGTCAAGAGAGCTGAGAACTTCTCCGAGAGCAGAACATTGCGTGGCGTGGCAGCCAGCTCCTAAAAAAGGAAAACGGTTTAGGACTTAGTTAAAATAGGGATTAGGAACCTTCGACCCACCTTGAAGACATTACCATGCTGCTCCAGCAGCTGAACAACAGCGGCGGGCAGTGGCAAAGCTATAACCCTAAGCGTGCCCAGCTTGTTTAGAGTTTGCTGCGTGGCAATCTTCTTGCTGATATCCTTATCTTCGGCTGTCTTCACAATGGCCTCGTTGACCATATCCACAGTTGCATCCGGCACAATGGTTTCTCTGAACGAAACAATTGGCTTGGACACATTGACTTTGATCTTGGCATAGCTCTGCTCCAGATCATGCACACATTTCTCCACGTGCACTTCGCCCAGGGTCGTGATTACGTGCTCTCCAGTAGGTGCCACCGAGACCTGAACGCAGGCATCTGCTTGATTAAGCAGCTTCAGTCCTTTTACTAGCTTCGGCATGTCCTGCGGCTGCACCGGCTCAATGGCAACCCGAAGTATAGGCGTAGCCATAACGCTTAGCTCGCTGAATGAGGTACAATCGAGCGTGCTGCTGAGTGTCGCTGTCTTCACTATGTGCGATTCCAGGCCGCCAATGCCAACTATGTTGCCCGCTGGCACCTCTTCCAGCAGCTGCAGCTCGCCGCCCATAAACATATAGAGATCTCCGACTGTCACCTGCGTGGCATAGGGCGCCTGGTCGGCCACGCGATGCGTTGCCTGTCTTGGATCATGCTTGGGCGTTAAATTATAGAGCTGCATGCCACGTCGCAGCGTGCCGCTAAAGACACGGGCAAACGCTATAAACTCAAAGGCTTTGCGCTCCGGCTCCTCTTCTAAGACTTCCTCTGCTGCTGACGCTGGCTGCGTGTTTAACTGCTCTACGCCCGCAGTGAGCTGCTCCAATTGTGCTTGTTCGCTCAGCTGCTTGCGCTCCTCGATGCGACGACGCACCTCATCGCGGCGCTGTTGCAGCTCCTGATCTGTGAGTCGCTTGGGTCGATTCTGTGGCAGCTGCGCTACCGGCACGGGCATCATTTTGGAAACAAATGCAATCACATTCTCACTCTGCGCGTCGCAACTCCTGAAACTCTCCTTGAGTGCCAGCGTTTGTGGTGGCAGCGAGCTTAGCTCAACGTTAGCCGGATAGAGCAGACGTTGTGCCCGCTCCTCGCTGATGCAGTGCGGCGCCGGCACATGACGCACCACCATTTGGAGCACACTGCGGTCTATGGGCAGCCACTGACCCAACACAGTTTTGATCTGCAGTTTGGCGTCGGTCAAGCGTAGATCTCGCGCTGCCAGCTTTAAGCCCAGTTTCTCAGCTATCAGCGGCAGCTTCTCCTTGTCCTTGCGCACAGCTATAATGTCGTACAGACTCCAAATGTTCTCCAGCACAAACTGCACAAACATGGGCTTCTTGGCCTTCTCCTGGGCGCCAGCCACAACGCATTTCCTCTTGCTATTGTAGTAGAAGTCGCCCCAGAGCTTCTGCTCCAGCTCGGCACGTGGAATTTCCAGTCGCTCCGCATAGGTAACTGCAAAATCGGATACAGCAAATGCCCAGCCATCGAAGGCAGAGCAGAAGACCACATTCCCGGCAGCTGGCGAGAAATACAATTCCGAATCATCCACATTCTCCAGTGCCGATTCATAGTTATTCTTATCGGTCATATCTTCCTTGGCCAGCACATCGGATGCGAAGATGCTGCCCAGCACAGCATTGACCTGCTCTAGCACCTGTGTCAAGTGAAAATAGGCATCCAGCGGCGTCATTTGCTTCTCTAAGATCAAACGATCCAACTTATTGAGCAGCAAAACAGGCTTCAACTGCTCCTCGTAGATCTGTTTGAGGCAGGCGCGTGTTTGTGGTCCAACGCCCTCAACTACATCCACAACGACAATAGCGCCATCGCACAAACGAACTGCTGTGGATACCTCACTGGAGAAGTCCACATGACCAGGTGAATCTATGAGATTTATCAAATAGTCCTGATTGCTGTTGTCTTGATAATATAACGAAATGCTGCTGCTCTTCATGGTAATGCCACGCTCCTGCTCATCCTGCCGACTGTCCATATAACGCAATTTGCCTACAATTCAAAATTTCACATGAAATGGAAATACAAAGCGAAGAGCAACAACAACAGTAACAAACCAGCCATGCGTTGTGAAATGATGCCATTGCTTGCCACGAGGGAATCCGCCAGCGTTGTCTTTCCATGATCCACGTGCGCTAATATGCATATATTGCGCACCTGTTGCTGTTGTTTCTGTAGCAGCACGAGCTCTTTGGTGTCCACCACTGGCATTTTGTGTCTAAATTAAATTTACCTGTTGCCGAACTAAGTTTTTAAAACAACTACGCTTGCAATATCGATAACGCCGATAGGCAATACGAGTACATTGGCACGGATGTAAAAGCTCCAACAGCTGTTTAGCCAATTGGCATCGTTTGGCGCTTGAAAACTACTCGCATATAAATTCAAATAAGATTTTAACCATCAAAAATATTGATTAAAAGAATTATAAATGACTTTTATTAGTCATTAAATCTTACAATATCACATATCTTGTTTATTATTCGGCAAATAGCTGACTGTTGTGAAATACCTCTGCAATCGCTTTTGTTATCGATGCCAATAATGAGTACTTGGCTGCTGTTGAATAAAAGTTATCAGCTGTTCTTGCATAGGCGCCAAATTTAAAATACGAAAACACGTTCTTTGCCAAAATTTTATTTAAGCATTATAAAACTAAAAGCTCAATTAAAGCAAATTACAAAAATGCATTTCGATAGTGTTCGTGTGTAAATTGTCGGCTTAGTTAAGTGTATTTAACAGTATTACACGGCTCAGGTAAGCTGGATGATTGATTTATTTAATGGAACAATTGGCCAATTTGCTGGTCAATTGCTCGCCTTCACTTGTAAGCAGGAAATTGTCCTTCCAAACAGCAACGCCTTCGGCATTGGTCTTGAAGTCAACAGAGAGTTTCTCCCAAACTTTTTTCTTGGGATTCAGCTGCTCATCGGGCGTGCCGCTGTAGCCCTCAAAGGATAGTCGACTACCGGGCTTAGCCGCTGCCGGCAACACAATGGGCTCCACAACTGTGTGATCAGCGCTGTAATCATAGGGCAATGAGAGTTTCGAAATGATCACTAGACTAGCTGTTTAGCTAAGCTCACTTGGATGTACAGAGCACCATGCCCTCGGATAGAATGCCACGCATTTTGGAAGGCTTCAAATTGCATAAGACCGCAACCAGTCGCTGATCCAGTTCCTCCACAGTCACAAACTTGACCAGGCCGCTGATAATCGTGCGTGGCTGTGCCTCGGCCAGATCTATTTTGAGCACATAGAGCGTATCTGCATCTGGATGATGAGCCACCTCGATGACTTTGCCGACACGTATGTCCAGGCGATGTGGCGCATCCTCATCCGCACCGGCACCAGCAGGCGCGGCATTGGCTTTCACCTTGGCGGGCGGTGGATAGGCAGCTGCTGTTAGTTTTCTAGACAAGATCGGGAAATATTATAAACTATAGCTGAGTGAACTCTATTGAGTCACTCACTTCAGCTCTGGCTCCTCAAATGTCTTGCGTATGGGATCCAGCAAACGATTTATGTACTTCTCCACAGAAGCCTTAAGATCGCCCGGATGCAGCTTGTTGTCTGCATAGTATTGCTCCAGCTCTGCGTACTGATAGAAGGTAATATCGCCGCCATTGTCCGCAGCGCGATTGATTTCAAAGCCCTCGCCTTCCTTGAAGAGCGAGAAGAGCACATGCTTCACAAAGGAGAGCAGCCCATTGTCTGCGATGTTGCCCGGCTCGCAGAACGCCTTCTTCAACTTCTTCTTGACATTAGCTGGCGAGTCGAGCAGATCAATCTTCGAGTCCTCCTCGGAGGAAGACATCTTGCCACCAGCCAAGCCAGGCACTGCCAAAGAAAATTCAATAAATTAAAGATTCCTCTCTGGATGACTCATTCTATGCCTCACCCATGGGATTCATAAAGTGTATGCGCTTCTCATAGCCCAGCTGTGGCAAATACTTCTCGGAGAATGTGAATATCTTGCGCTGATCCACACCACCGAACTGAGCATCCACTTTTAAGTACTCCTCATCCAAGCCCTGCAGACCGGGATACAACAGGCAGGAGAGCAGTGGGAATTCCACCTGTTTGACGACCTCAGCGCCGGCTTTCTTGGCATCGTGAATAGTGACCAGCGAGCTGAGTTTGTACACATCCAGCGTGTACTCCCTGGACAACTGATAATCGCTGCCTTTCACAAATTTCAGCTTATCCAGTGGAACACCAATGGACCGCATCATCGCTTTGATCACCTGCTCGTAGTATTTGGTGCGCAGCTCGAGCAACGGCCACGGCGCCTTCATGTTATCCAAATAGGCGTGCAGATCGGCAAACAGTATTGTCACCTCACAACCGGCCTTCAAGAAGTCCGCAATCTTCGACATGGGCACAAAGTAGGCGACATGTGGCTTTCCAGTCGTCGCTGTGCCCCAGTAGATCTTTAGATCACGCTCCTGCAGTATTTTGTTTAGCTTATCGTCGCCGAGCGTCTCTTGCAGGTTGCGCGTAATGAGCTGTTTCTTCTCATCCGCACTTAGTGTTGTTCCAACCATTTTTTATTTAATTAATTTATGAACTTTTTGTTGCACACTTTGCGAAATAACTGCGGAAAAGAAGAAGAGAGATGCATGCGTGGTCACTGCCTGCGATGTGGCAACGCTGTCAGCTGTTCAAGTGGGGAAACTCATATTGGCATAGGTAAACAAACTTTTAGACCTGTTTTTCACATTGCTTGACATCTGGTAGCACTAACAGCTGATTGCAAGCTTTAAAGATCGTAAATGTAAAGCAGTTATTACTTCAAGTTTTACTCCATTTCTGCTAACACATGTTACATGTTATTGGCATTAAGTAATACGTTTAGTGCTATTACAGTTGAAGATTCTATCTAAAGCTCTTCACAGACAATATAAATCGCATGTACGTATGTATCACGAACAAATTTAAGCGCACGACACGCGTCCATCTCTATTTTAGCATAAAATATCTGGCAGCTCGATCAGCTGCTTAGCCGCTTCGAATATAAACAAACTTTTGCTGCAGTTTTGGTTTTCACTTATTTTAACTGAAAATGTTTACTTTGCGAAGTGCACAAATGCTGAGGCAATGCCTACACACGACACACAGACTGTGTCACAGTGAGGTGCGCGTACGCTTTGCTCCCAGTCCCACTGGTTACCTGCATTTGGGCGGCCTGCGCACTGCGCTCTATAATTATTTGTTTGCGCGGCATTCTGGTGGCAAATTCCTGCTGCGCATCGAGGATACAGATCAAACGAGGCTGGTGCCGGGCGCCACAGAGCGGCTCATTGAAGATCTGCTGTGGGCGGGCATTGAAATAGATGAGGGACCGGGATTCAAAGGAGCACATGGACCTTACGTACAGAGCCAGCGCAGGGAGTTGTACAGGTGAAGAACACTTTTTATATATATCATATTATAACTGTATATTTGTGTATATAGTCAAGCTGTGGAGCGCCTTCTGGCGAATGGCAGCGCGTATCGCTGCTTCTGCACGGAACGTCGCTTGGATCTGTTACGTAAGGATGCGCTGCGCACCCGCCAGGTACCGCGCTACGACAACAAGTGTCGTCATCTGACGGCGGAGCAACTGCAGCAGCAGCTGGACAAAGGAACGCCGTACTGCATACGCTTCAAGCTGACGTCGCACGAGCAGCCGCTACAGGATCTCATCTACGGCAGCGTGCAGCACAATGTCAGCGAAACGGAAGGTGATCCGGTTATCATGAAGAGCGATCTGTATCCCACGTATCACCTGGCCAATGTGGTCGATGATCATCTGATGGGCATAACGCATGTGCTGCGCGGCGTGGAATGGCAAATCTCCACGACGAAGCATCTATTACTCTACAAGTGAGATACCCACCCAGATCCTTATCCATATACTTAAGAATCCTTTATTCAAGAGCCTTTGGCTGGCAGCCGCCACAGTTCGGTCATCTGCCGCTGCTGGTGAACGCGGATGGCAGCAAGCTGAGCAAACGCCAGGGTGACATTGGCATCAAGCAGTTCAGAGATCGCGGCTACTTTCCCACTGCGCTGCTCAACTACATCATCTCCGCGGGTGGCGGCTTCGAGCATAGAAGCCACAGCAAGCCGCAGCTCTACTCCGTGGAAGATCTGGCAAAACAATTCCGTTTGGAGCGCGTCAATGCACATCCAAGTCGCTTGAATGCCGAGCTGCTCAACGACTACAATCAGCTGGAGCTGAAGGCGCACCTGGCTGATGCTCTTAAGCGACAACAGCTGATTAGACATGTGCAGCAGCTCATCCGAGAAGCTTATCCAGATCAGTGAGTTCCCTCTGAAATGCCAGCCAAATACACTTCATCCAAATTCCTGCCACATCCCTACAGCACCCACTTGGATCTCGCTGAGTCTCACATTGAGGCAGTGCTTCAGTGGTCAGCGCAACGCTTGACGCTGCTGCAGGACCTAACCAGCAGCAAGCTAAGTTTCTTGTGGGTCAAGCCAGGTCAAGTCGTGCTCAAGGATTTGAGTGGCGTGCAGTGGGAGCAGCTGCTGCAGCAACTGCAAGCCACGCCCAACTTTCACAAGGATCCGCTGAATGAGCTGCTCAAAAGCTATGCGAAAGCCGCGTCCATAAAATTCCCAGCGCTAATGAAAGCGCTACGCGGCGCCTTGAGCGGACTGCACGAAGGCCCTGGGGTAGCGGAAATGATGGAGATACTTGGCAAAGATGTGGTGCTGCAGCGTCTACGGGAGAGTCTACAGAAGCAGCAGCAGCAGGAACAGCTGCAGCAATAGATGACAAAGACTTTTTGACTAGTTAATTATAATTGTTATATTTGAGGATTAAGATTTGATGAGTAATCGTAGCATTTAAAACCAACTGCTTAAGCACCGCTCCGTTACTTGTTTGTTGCAATTTTGGCATTATCCAGACTTCTAATCGACCAGGCCTACTTGTTGTAATTATATTGTAAGATATATGTAATATAGATATAGGTAATACTGTTTAGCTAAAGTCGCGATTGGATAGCACAATGGGTGCGACAAGACTCCAGCCATAGATGAAGACGCCCAGCCAGCTGGATATGATCTTGACCCACATGGAAGCCTCGTTGCCATTGATCAACTCAATATCCGAGTTGGGCTTATACCAATTGGTCAGGGTCATCATGACGTAGAGGGAAGCTGTGCAGAGATAGGCCATATACATATATATATATATAGAGAGTATCTATCTAATTATCTAGGCCATTTACTTACCACAGACGAGCACGGTGTGGAATGCCGACCAGCTGTAGCTGACGGACTCCGTTTCGTTATCCGTGGTGCTCTTCTCGCCACCGGCTCCGGTCTCTGTGTCTGATAGAGCTTCTGTTAAAACTATATTTGTTATAGAGTTTGTCGGCATATGGTGCACAGTTTCGTAACCCAAAGGCCCAAAATCAACGTTGGTTAGTGGAGTGTTTCATATATATACATATATA
The DNA here is from genome assembly GCA_035045945.1 of Drosophila anceps. NCBI lineage: Eukaryota > Metazoa > Arthropoda > Insecta > Diptera > Drosophilidae > Drosophila > Drosophila anceps. The sequence goes on along the minus strand of JAWNON010000186.1, from coordinate 7,505,621 downwards.
GAGAAAGATATACATATATATATATGTGTGTGTGTATACAGCGAAATAAGAGTGTTTCAATAAAAAATTAATTGAAAGTAGAGAAAAACGTGTTAGTTCAATTGTTAGCCAACAATATAAATGTGAGATTGAAATGTGAATGAAACGAGATCTATGCAACTGAAGGACAAAGAGACTATGAAACTGTGCCATGTGCGAGACAAAAGAACAAAGCAAACACTTAAACTGCGGCAAGCCGAAGTTACGCATGCCCTTGCAAGGCAGATATACAGATGAGCCTATAGCTATATATAATTGCTAAGACTTTGGCAGCGAGACAAGGCAAGCTTATGGATGATACAATGATGTGGAACTGCTGTTAGCAAGAGACAAGTTAACATATAGACACAGACAGATCTGAACAATCGCAGCTCTTAGTATACTATATAATCAACTGCAATTTCCTTCGCAAGGGCACAACAATGACTTCCAACCACGTACCGCGTTTCTCGCTGTTGTCATTGTTGATGTTGGAGACCTTCACGGCCGAGCTGAAGCAATTGTAGAGGATGCAGAGCAACCAAACCACTAAGCCAATAATATTAGTGGTATCGAAAGTGACCTTCGAGTTGTGGGTGGAAGGTGCAACGGTTGTGGTTATATTAGGCAAATCATCCATCAAGCCAAACATGCCCGGATTGCAGGCCTTCTCTGTAAACCAAATAGACAGTTAGAGACTTAATTCGTTAAGTATTACTTGAATCATTTGACCAACCCGGATTATTGGCCACAGCGGACCAGGTCAAGTAAATGGTGTACAAGGTAACCAACGAGCTCTGCAGCAAACCCGAATGCGGCAAACGTTCCTGCACAGCTGGCAGCACCGACAAAATGCTGATGATCAGGCAGAGTATAAGATTTATGGAGATGAAGAACTTGTTGATGCCGCAGCCAGTTGACTGGATTAGAGAAAGGGTATATTAGAGCATATATATATAGAGAGAAAGAGAGGGTGTATCTATAGCATATACTCACTGTGGTAAAGTAGATGTAGAGCAATGTAATGCCGGTGAGGGAAGCGATGTAACCGAGGAGAGTGACGCCTGCCAATGCATAATAATAGCCGCGATTGTTCTCTGCATTCTCTGTAAATAAAGAAAGAAATTAGACATGATTTATGTGTAGATTATAGGAGAAAGTGGAAGAGCATCATTCCTACGATCTGTGTTACGTGTCTGTCATCAATCAGTCAATACTGCAATCACGCTTACATCTAAATAGCTAGATGCTCTTTCAGCATGCCATATATGTTCCTCTTCAAGTAGTCAATCAAAGATCTAAGCTCATTCAATCAATCAACCAGCGTCTAAACTCAAATCAATCAGTCAATCATGCCTAGATCAACCGTTTACACACAATTCATCAATCAATAATGCCTTATAAGTCAGACTATGTAACTTAGATGAACTACTACCGAAACATCTTCCATATGTTAATTATCAATCATTTAAATCAGCTCTAAATCAGTCAATCAATCACATCTAAGTACTTTCATCAATCACGCAATCATCTCCACATCTATATCAAATGGCCAAACTACGCCCAAAACTTCTTCCATATGTTTCTGCATCAAGCACTCAATCAAGCCTCGATTCACCTTGTTTCACTTACCAATCCAATTCTCAGCCACGCTATGGGCAAAGTCCACAATGATGACCAGCTGAACGAGTATGAAGGCCAATCCGCCAATCAGACCCACCCACATCATGGCAGGCCCAAAGGACCCGTCCGGTATAAAGATGGCCGCAATCGAGGCGCCAAAGCAAATCAGAAACTTCAAGGGCCAAAATTCGTTTTGGATATGCGAGCGCGGATCCCTGGAGCTCTTCACGCCCAGCATAATGACGGCCATCAGCGTGAAGAAGCAAGCGAGACCAAAGCACAGACGATAGACAGCCATATAACCCAAAGCATATTCACAATCCAATTGCAGAGATCCGCCCGATAAGGCGCCTATAGTCTTCGAGCTAATGGTCGAGGTGGAGTTGACGCAAAACGGTAACTTTTTCAGCGTGTCCTGCAGGCCAGGTGAGAGGGCAATAGCACCCAGAATTGTGCCCACGAGCAACATGAAAGCGTACATGAACCGAGATGACGAGGAGTTCTTGCAGGTGGGGCAGGCGGAGCAACACATGCTGGCAGCCGTGCCCGTGCAGCAGAGCGCACACTGCCAAAGAGAAGAATACAAGAAAAAATTAGCTAGTTTTTAGCTGTTTAGCCATTTTCTAGCCAAAATTGCCAGCACTGCGCATCGATTTTGTTGCTATTAGCTATTTTTAGCCATCCAATAATCAATTTCTGATGCACTTTTAGCTTTTTTTTATTTTTAGCCATAATTCCGCAGCAGCTGGCAACACTGACAATCGATTTTAATGTAGTTGTTTGGCATATGCGCAATTTGTTTTCACACGCTAAACAGTTATCAGATTTCTTGGTAAATACGCACCTGCGCCGCTGAACAAAGGCCCAATGCAGCGCCCATCGTTGAAGGCTACAATTAGTTAGCGTAAATTACTTTTAAGAATAAATTTAAGTCGAGAACAGTCGCACTTGACGCGCTTTGTTTTGTGAAATCTATATGAGCAAGTGTTGGAAAGTGTGTGTGTGGAGTCTGTGCTGTTAATAACAGCGCTAGCTGAGCTCAACAGCAATAAGTCGATGAATTTGTCTGAGCAACACTGCGCTAATGTTACCATGGCTGGAAAATATTGAAATGGAAATTTACCGTTCAGTTTTGTTTTGTGAGCGGTTGCGTCTGGTTGGTGCGGTAACTTTTAACTGTGCGCAAATTGTGTGGTGCATTTTTTGAAAAAACTGTCTGTTGTAGTGGTGGTTTGACTCTGCGACTGCGACTGCGACTTCGTCTCTCTCTTTCTGTCTCTCCTGTGCGTGTGTGTGCCTGTGCTCGTGCCCCGTATCCGTGTATGTGTGTATATGTGTGTGCGTGCATTTGAACAAGGAAAAGTGTGAAGATTTTTGAAAGAAAGCGCAACTTAAAGAAAATACAAATTAAATAAAAAGAAAAGCAAAGCAAAGCAAAATGGCAACCGAAGTAGCCCAAATACCCGCTGAGGAAACGCCTGCAGTTGCCGCCGCAGCAGCAGCAACAACAGAAAACGCTGCTGCCGAGCAGGCGGAAAAACCTGCTGCCGAGCCTGCTGTCGCCGCTGCCGCTGGCGCTGCTGAGAACGCTGCCGCCGCTAACGCCCAAGACAACAACAAAGAGGATGCAAAGGCGTCGCCAGCCGCTGCTGGTGCTGCCGATGGAGCCGCTGCCGATGCGAAGAAAGATGGTGGCGATGCTGCCGCTGCCGCAGTCGCTGCCCCAGCCAAATCTGAAGCGCCAGCACAAAAGTTCAATGTGCACAAGACCAATTTTGAGAAGGACATCATCTATCTGTATCAATTTTCACGCACTCCCCTGCTGCCGTCTCTCTCACCGTATTGCCTGAAAGTGGAGACTTGGCTGCGTCTGGTGGCGCTCAAGTACGAGGTAAGTTGGCTTTCCCATATTCCCATATTTCCATATTCCCTTACTATTCCAGCATCATAATTTCTATATGTATGTTTCGCTAGCATATTTTAAATTTTACGTGAATTTTCCCATTTCCCTGGCGGGTTTTTCATCATCAAAAATTTTTCCTTTTTTTCCATCCACACATATGTATTTTTTTTGCGGTAGAGATTTTTTTCCACACACACACGCACACTCATACACATACACATAAAAACCGCCATGATTGTGTGCTAAGCCTGTGTGACCTGCCCGCGCACCGCGCCCTATGCTGAAAAGGGATACATTTAGCATTGCCTTTTCTTTCTATCCCGGCAAACATCACACACACACACACGCATACAGTCAGACTTCCAATGCGGGGCTGTATGTGTGTGTGTGTGTGAACCTGTAGCGAGCCAGGCGTTTTGTTGTTGCTGCTGCTGCTGGATTTTATTCCTGTCTGTTCATGTGTATGTGTGCGTGTGTGTGCGTCTACATAAAACAGCGTATACATAAAATTTGTGTGTGCGCCGACGCCGCTGCGCTGCGCTATGCCTGTGCCTGGCCTCTGCCTAGCTGCCGTTTCGTTGTCAACGTCTCGCCGCTGCTCTCTTTCTCTCTCTCTCTCATAAGTTGTGCTTTATACTCCACTGACACTCGCACACATACAGAGACACAACTCACTCCCTCACCCTTCGCTAATGCGAAGTTGTGCTTCAAATTTTGCACTTGGCACTCGAGCTCGCTCTCGCTCTCTCACTCACGCTCTCACGGCTCCCATTTTAATGCTCTGGTCTTTGTCTTTGTTACTTACTGCTGCTGCTGCTGCTGCTACTACTGCTGGCTGCAGCTGCAGCTGCAGCGCTCTGCTTCATTTAGTTTTTTTTCTCTCTCTTTCAGTCTCTGTGTCTTTGCCTTGCACAAAAATTCCAAGCCCCGTTTTGTGCCCGTTTTGTAATTGCTTTTAATAAAAAAAAATTATTGTTGCTGGCTGAGCTTACCCCATTCCACTCCTATTACTGCGCCTTATCTTTAAGTAGCCCAGCTAGACATATATAAATGTTGCCCACTGTCCACATGCTGCCTGTCTGTCCCACTGTCCATTAACAGCGCTCGCGACGCTCCAAAAGTTTCAAAGCTTTAGGCGCGCGCGCGATGCGTTTTGCATATATTTTCCTTCATAAGACTTACACAAAAAAAAAAAAAAAATGGGTGCGGTCGCAGCAGCGTCGACGGCGCAATTGTTGATTTTTTTATTCTTTTTAATCTTATTAATTACATGGCTTAATGAGTGCGCGGGGGGATCTGTCAGCTGTAAGAATGTTAATTGATGCTCCAAGTAGTTTGGGCGCGCGAGCTGATATTCCCTTCCCATAAAGCCGATAATGCGCCGTCAGCCGCCAGCAGCCAGCAGCTTTTGCCATATGCGGCTCATTTGGGCTGCATTGGAAAGTAGCGGCAGCTGCTGTCGCTTAGGCAATTATGATTGACAGTGCGTCAGACACATGTACATATGTATGTGTGCATGTGTGCGTGCAATGTGTGTACGCAGTCGCAGCGCACTTTCCATTTTGTTCCGCTTGATGATAAGAGCTTTTGTGTGTGTGTGTGTGTGTAGAGTTCAACAAACTGAAATGGAATGAAATTTGGACCTTTGACATTTTTCATTAATCACGCTGCTGAAAAAAGGGCGCATTGCATGGAATCAACTTTTACTGGTATAGGCGGCGCCCCCATCCACTCTACTTCTTCTTGTTGCTGTTATTGTAAACTGCATTTTGTATACATTGAAGAGGCAGGCGCACATTTTGCCTTGCCCAAAAATAAACAAATGCAGCGAGAGCGGCAGCAGCAGCAGCAGCACCAGCAGGAGACGGGTGATAAACCAAACGCATATTTTTTCACACCACAAGCGTGTCGAAATCATTAACAACGCCAGCTAAAACAACAACAACAACAACAAGCGCATTCAAGTAGGCGCGGCGCTGCTTCTGCTTCTGCTTAGATTGCCGCCCGCATAGCATTCCATTGGCATTCCAATGTGACCGCCATTTGTAAGCGTATATTGTGCAATTAATTCACTTTTTTCAATATATGCATTAGCCAGCCGCCAGTAGTTGTTGTTGCTGTTGTTGTGCGTGCATAAATTTCCATTTTCAATTCATTTGTTTGAAAATTGCGGCGCAAAAAGTGCCAACAACACCACGAACTACATCCGTTTTATTTTCCAATTCACAAATTATTCAAATGTTCGCGCGCGCGCCTTGCCATATTGCCAGCACAAAGTGTTGACGCGTTGGCACGGTCTGGCAACTCTGCGAGTACAACTGTACGCGCTAGTGTGTGTGCGTTTGCGTGTGAGGGGAAGTGGAGTTTTGCATTTCTGTTGTTGTTTTATTTCTTTTATAAAAATGCCAACGACAAATGCAGTCAAACGTTACACGTTGTTGTTGTTTTATGTGTTTTTTTTTTTATATTTTAATTAATAGCCGCATATTTGCGTTAAAACAAAGAGCGCGCATACATATGCAATAACTGCAACGGGGCTGCGGCGGCGACAGTCACTGCCTTTGTTGTTGCTCACTCGCTTGCACTCGCTCTAGCTCCCTCGCTCTCTCGCTCTCTCTGGTAAAACTTCGCTCTTTGTGCTTTAAGCAGGGTGTGGATTTCCAACTTACTCACTACACACACACACACACACATTCACATGCACATGCACACGCACACACTGCATAATTGCATGGCGTGTTGGTTACTCTTGCTGTTGTTTTTGTTGTTGTTGCCCTGTTCTTGTTCTTTCTTGTTCACTTTCGTCGTGTTGTTGTTGGCGATGCAAAAAACTCTACACTGCGCCAAAATTGAGCCTCGTCGCCGCTTAATTGGCATAATGATTTAATAAAAAAAAAAAAATAAACATTTGCATTGTGTGGCGACAATGCGTCGCCGGCAAACGCAGTCGCTGCGCTCGGTGGCAGCAGCAGCAACAACAACAACAGTTATGTTGGTTGGGGCAACTTCTTCCATATTTTGTGAGGCAGCCTTTTTGTGGATCATTGGAATTATCATTGGACTCGGACTCCACCCTTTTCAGCCTGGGCAGCAGCGACGATGCTGCTGGAAAGTATAATCTCTTTTTGCGCTCTCGCACTCTCTCTCTCTCTCGCCTTGTGTCTATGCGTGTGCGTGTGTGTGTGTGTGTGCAACCACACCCTGCCCTGAGTTTGCCCTGTTTGTTTGCTGTGCGCCGCGCCAAAGCATGAAATATGCTACGCCCCGTTATGAATGTTCGCTTTTGTTGTGGACAAATTCTAATTAGAAATTATATGCACACACGCACACATGCACACACAGTTACTTAAAATGTGCCGGACATAACTGTCACTTTTTTTGTTGCTGTTGTAACGGTTAACGGCGCATGCATATTGTACGTGTGTACATACTGGAAGGCTAGCAGCAGTAGCTTTGACACTGGAATATGCCAAATTCAAAAAGCGGCAATTGGAAATTTTCCAACTCCTGCACATAGTCGTGTGCGTTCGTCTGTATGTAATTTGTATGCGTGTGTGTGCGCGTGTATGTGAGTGAGTGCGCGCACAGTGGGGGTAGTTGGGTGTTGGTTGAATTTTTCGGTACAGCTTTTTCTAGTGGTTGTTTCGGCAGGCAGGCAGTCAGGCAGCAGGCAGCATCTCTCACTTTGGCATACATACATAAGTGTGTACGTGTGTATATGCATTTATGTGTGTATATAGTACTATGTATGTCATGAGCGCCATCTAGCGGCCGGAATGATGAAACAAGGCTGTGCCGGGTCGCGTGGGAGCAAGAGATTGAACTACATTACAAGCACATTAGTCATGCTACACTCAGACACATACACATATATATATATATATATATATATATATATATATATATATATATATATATATATATATATATATATATATATATATATGTTTGCACTGATGAATTGGCATGCGAGATATGGAAAAACTGATTTTGAATGAAAAAAAATATCAATCAACAACAGGGCAGGCTTACTCATAACGCATGTAATTTCCGTATAGCGATTAAAACTTTATATTAATAAACATATGTATATATTTAAATATATTTTGATTTCATTTTAATTCTTACTCTTCCAGAATGTCGATCATAAGATGCGTTTCCGTTCCAAGAAGGGTCAATTGCCGTTCATTGAGCTGAATGGCGAGGAAATTGCTGATTCGGCCATCATTATCAAGGAGCTATCGGCTAAATATGATAAGAATTTGGATGCTGGACTCACTGCCGAACAGCGCAATGTTTCGTATGCCACAATTGCCATGTTGGAGAATCATTTGATTTGGATCATCTTCTATTGGCGCGCCAAGTATCCCGATAATGTGCTCAAGGGCTACAAAGTGAATTTGCAGCATGCGCTCGGCCTGCGTTTGCCCAACTCGATCTTGAACTTCTTCTTCAAGATCACATTCGGTCGCAAGGTAATTTTGCCATAGAGAAAAAAACACTAGAAAATTCGATAGTCTGAAATCCAGAAATTGTAGCTTGTAGACTGCAACCAAATTTTATTTAGAAAGCTAGAAAATTGCAATTATAAAATTTTGGAAATTGATCAAAACAAAAAAACAAAAAAAAAATCAAGTCAATTGTAGCTTTTGGTTAGCTTGCAAAAAATTATAAAATTGCAAAATTTTAACTCTAAGAATTGGAAATTCTTAAAATTGCAAATTGCAAAATTTTGAGGTCTGAAACTCTGACAAATTTCATTTTACAAAATAAATAAATTTGAAAATTTCACATATTTGAAATCTTTAAAAGTAGAAATTCTGAATAATTTTAGTTTGCATAGATGAAAACTGCAAATATTTGAAATATGCAGTGAAATTCAACAAAATCACGTAGAAGATTGCAGAGAACAATATTTTCTGTTCACATAACTTGGGCTTAGAATGTTTATTTGGGAATTCGAGTCGAGTCTTCCGGCTGCTTCTGGCATTTTCTACGCCTCTCACCCCGCCCGCTGTCTCTCCGTCTGTGGGTCTAGTGTAAATAAACAGAAGTTGCCAGCAAATTGGGAATCGCTCGACGTATAATGTTGCACCTCCAACTAACACTAAAACCAGCTCACAAACCCAAAGCCCAAACACGCACACTTCGTTCGAGGCTAGAGCCAGATGCAGATAAGCAGAACTCAGGCAGGCGGAATTAGAGGCAAAGCAACGATTGTTACATATTTTGTTTATATTAGTATGTGTATATGTATATACATATATATTTTCTCTATATGTATGTATATATCATAAACAGTAACGGTGCCTGCGCTCCTTTTTGTTTATGCTCAGCGTAGCCTCTCATATAAACCAATTATACAAAAATATACAAATGCCGCAATTGACAACAATAACAAAAAAAAAAGAAAAATATATTTAAATTAAAATAAAAAGAAATACTTCACTTGTCATTTAGAGTAACTGTTCGTTCGGTTGGCCGAATATTTAATACCCTTGCAGCGCGTTCATAAAAATAGTAGTTAATCTCAATACTCGCTCCAAGTTGGCTTCAAAATATTATGTTTAACACAAAATTTGGCTGTCCATTATTTCACTACTATTTTTATGATCACAGCTCAGTTATTTGTCCGATTATCCAGTAAAATTTGTAATTGATATAATTGTTGATAAATATGTGTATTTTCTAGTTAGACTTTTCTTTGCTATTTATAGTAAGTGTGAAAAGAGTTCCCAGAATTTTGATAAAGCAATTCCAGCAAGCTATATGATATAGTATTAATGCTTGTTTGCATATCAGCCATATTAGTCAGTTCCTACAGCAGCTATATAATATAGTATTTCAATATGATGAAAGGCTATATATAAATGCTATAGTTCCTTTAGTTATATAAATATATATATATACGATATATTTCCTATTGATACATAGCTGTGGTCATTAAAATAGTAGTGCGACTGAAATGTTGCGACAGCAAAATTATGTGATTAACATGATATTTAGAAAACGATTTGAATGTTTATAAGTTAATCTTAATATTCGTTTCAATTTGTTTTCATAATATGATGTTTGTAAAAAAAAATGTTGCTGTTCAACATTTTAGTTGCACTACTATTTTTCTGATCTCTTTAGTTTCATAGAGGCTGCAATCGTATCACATAAAAAAAAAAAAAAAACGAAAAAAAAAATACAATAAAAATGATCTACAAATTAGTTATTATCGAAATTCCATCTCATTCATTATCACTAACTCTTGCATGGTGTTTTTTCTCTTTTTTTTCGTTTCTTTTATTATATATTTTTATGTTGATATTTGTTCGATGGTTGGTTTACCCTCTACTACTACTACCACTACCACTACTACTACTACTACTACCACTACCGCTAACATCTCAATATGTGTGTGCGTTATATATATATATATATACAAACAAAATATATATATATATATAATATATCTGTGTAACTACCCTTAACAAAAAAAAACAAAAACAAAAACCTCTCGTTGTTGTGCATCCAATATTGCATTTTGCATTTATACTTAAAACACAAAAACAAAAACAAAAACTATGAATCGAATACCGAATATTCAACACAACAAGTGGTTCCAGGGCACGAAAAAGCTAAAGGCGCATGGCATTGGTGTCCATAGCGCCGAGGAGATCGAAGAGTTTGGCAAAAATGATCTAAAAGTGCTCAGCGAGATGCTCGACTGTAAGCCGTTCTTCTTTGGCGATGAGCCGACCACATTGGACGTGGTTGCATTTGCAGTGCTGTCGCAATTGCATTATCTATCCAAGGATATTACGTATCCATTGCGCGACTATATGACCGAGAAGTGTCCCAATTTGATTGGCCATGTTTCGCGCATGAAGGATAAGTGCTTCCCCGACTGGGATGAGATTTGCACAAAGCTGGATCTCAATGCGCACATTCCCAAGCCAGAGTGAGTAGATTATATAATTGATAAATATTTAATTGATCTAAATCTAATATGCATTTCCAACTCTCGCAATAGGCCCGAGACCAAGGAGGGCAAGGAAGGCGGCGAGCAGGAGAAATCGAATGAGCAGGAAGGCACCGACGGCGATAAGATCGAGAAGGAGTTGGAAAAGGACAAGGTAAAGTCCACCTAAATACTTAATATATATGCAAAACTAATAGATTTCTCAACACTCTCTCTCGCTCTCTCTCTCTCTCTAGTCGAACGAGAAGGAATCGACCGAGGAGAACAAAGAGAAGGAGGAAACAAAGTAAAAACATCCACATATATATATCTCTCCACATATATATATATACACATATATATGATGATCAAGCAAAAGGACGGAAGGCAAACAAACAAAACAAAACACACCCCCACATATATACATAGTACGATACTATTACTATATCTATATAGTATATATATATATACATATATATATGTATATGGTAAACGCGCTGATTAGCGCACTGCGCTCATATATAAACATTCAAAAAAAAAAAAAGAAAAAGAAAATCATTTAAAGCATAGGACAACTGTAAAGCAAAACAGGCAGAAAAACCAAGTTAAGTAAAAAGATCCACTCTAAAAAAAACTAAAAAAAAAGAAAGAAAAAAACGTATATACAATAACGTAACTTAAAAAAAACTTTGGACATCTTTTTTTATATATATACAAAGTAAAAAGAAGAAAAATCACAAAAAAAAGAGAAAGGAAAGTAAAACGGTAAAAACATTTAGTATAAAATTATAAAAGTTTATACGTATAAGAGATGAAAAAAAAAACAAATTAGTTAAAGAAACTCGAATGAAAAGTAAATCAAAGTGAAGTGAAGGAAGAGGGAAGAGAGTAGAGGAGAGTTTGGGTGAGAGGAGGTGTAGAACAGCATAAAATACGCATTAACCATTAGTTTTCATTCAAGCGATCTATATAATACACTCCATATAAACAACACACACACACACACACACTCGCCTCGACACTCGCACACTCACACACACACAGTCAGACATAAATGCATAATGCAGCAACACTTGCAACTCGATGGTATTGTTTACTCTTCCAAAATTTATTAAGCTTAAAGTATAAAATGAAAGGAATATATGGCGGCGGATATATATATATATATATGATATAATATTATATGACATGATAAATGTAGTATGGTGTTGCTTAGGATTGTGACCAGGTGACGACGACAAGAGAATGAGGGACCGCTGCTGATAATTAAGTTTATTTTTTATATAAATATGATTGCAAATAGTAATTTTTTATTCATGTGTGCAAATAATTAAATAAAAAATATTGAAAATTTATTACTTATAATTATATACATATACATATACATATATATATATATATATATATATATATATATATATATATATATATATATATATATATATATATATATATATATATGTATATACATACATTATATACGCCCCCGCCCCCTATCATAAAGATGTGTATAAAATAACAAGAACAAAAAAAACAAAAAGCTAAAAAAAAATAACAAAAAAAAAACAAAAGAAAACATGAAAAATTATATGTTAAATTCTTTGTTTAATTATTGTTTCTTATGATTTTTCCGGCAGAGGCCGCACGTAAGCCCCGCCCTTTGACCTTGCTTTATATGTTTTCTAAAACGAATTCGAACCAAAAATAAGGAAAAGAAATACTCGGAATAAAACGAATAAACTAAATCAAATTTGTAGTCAAAAGTTATATAAAATATTATTTTTCTCAAAATTTTCGATCTTTTATGTCGCGTCCCAAATTTTTTTATATACATTTGTTTTATACAATAAATATTTAATTTTAATTACGCATATATATATAAATATATATATATATATATATATATACAAAAATATATATAAACATAATTTCTATTGTAATTAACGCTGCAAAAACAAAACAAAACAAAACTCATAAAACATAGTAGCAAAATCTTGTGAAAAAATCATATAAACAAACAAACAAAAAAAACGAAAAACTGAACACGAAACTCATGCAAACATTTTCAACGCTAGATGGCGCCAGTGGCACTCTGAAGAGAGCGCGAAGAGCATTTTTTTTCTTTTTTTATATTTTCGTTTGCCGTCCCATCCAAACTGCACTCAGTTCTACGTTCTACCCAACTACACCCGCCTACGCCACGAGCTAAGATACAAAAGAAAAAGAAGTTTACGAAGAAGAAAGAAAAACATAACAAAAAAATGAGTGAAAACAAATGAGCAGAAAACGTGGCATAGATGAAATCAATAAACAAAAAGAATGAAAGAAAAGAAAAAGATAAAACAAATTTTTAATAGGGTAAAAACGGAAAACTAAATGAAAAACCAACCGAAAAGAAAACGCAATGAGGCGTAAAACAGTAAAAGAAAAAGAAGATGAAATAAAAATAAAATGTAAAACATGAGAACAAATTGTGAGATGAAAGAGAGATAGATAGCGAACGAGCAGCAGAAGAACGGCTCAAGATTGCACGAGGAAGAGGAAGTGGACGAGGAAGACGATGTAGCAGACGAGAAAGAGGAAGAACAGGGCATCTCCGATAAAACGATACGATTTGTAGACTATGCAAGTATTTTTATGTATTAAAGGTTATGTTGTAAGTTTTTATCACAATATTTGTATTGTAGCTGCTCAGTGTTTTATATGATTATATAAAATGGATATATAAAAAAAAACCACAAAAACAAAAAACCCGAAAAAAAAAACAAATTACAACCAACCGGACAGACAACAAAAACAACAACAAAAATTATTGTATTACATACATCTTATATATAATAAATATGCTTCTTAATAAAAACAAAAAAAAAAAAAAAAACAAAAAAGAAATAAATAAAATTAATTTATGACGGTGGCTTTTCGGAAGACATGCAGAACTAAGCTGGGGTAGCTTACAAAAGAACAAAGAAATTAAAAAAATAAATGAAGTAAAAAGTACATGGAAAAAACAAGTCAGAACGTTGCTAGTGGGCCTGACTGACTGCACAATGCTCGCTCAGCAAAGAAAAATTAGGCGAAATTAGTAAAGAAAACTCCGCAAGTTTTCCCATACATAATAATTGAGTATGATAGAGGCGATATTCTTTCTCATTTTTTAGCTAAGCAAACTCCCAGTAAGAGAGGAATACGTAAACCTAGCTACATCTGTAGAGCAGCTCAATAGTGATCCAGGATAATTTTGCCATAATACATCTTGAACTTTTGCAATTTATAGTTCTGACTAGATGAATGATTATAGAATAAGTTTTTCCTGGTGAGCAAGCCACAGAGTGAGATGTGAATGTATAATCTCAGATCTACGTCATTAAAGGAGGTCAACACTGATCCATCTTGATATTCCTGATTCTAGCTAACAAAAAATTGAAATTTCTAACTGCTGAATATGATAGAATAACTAGTGATGACCAAAGTGTATATATCTTAGTTTGATCTGTAGCGGAGCTCAATTGTGATTCACCTAGATAATTCTGATCTCTGAAATTGATAAATCGTGTAACCCATTGAACTCTACGATAGACCAACTAAACGTTACATGGCAAAGCGAAAAATAAAAAAAAAACACTAAATAGAAGAATTCAAAAACAAACCTTTTGGAACCGTGGCTTTATAATAGAAGAAGATATATCTTGCCTACAGAATATATTAGACAATCCATCAAGTCGTTCCATTTGACATTTTGTAAGATTTAAGTTCCGTAACTGTCGAAGATATTGAAGTAATTGTGGACTTACCAGATCTTCAATCGATGTGGCTAAATAATATTTGATAGATCTATAGCCGCGATAAATAGCGAGCCCTTGGCAAGTTTAGGTATTTCAGCAGCACAAATAGTAAATTTAAAGTCTCTGGACGCATGCATAGCTCAAAGCCAAATAAGCCCCTTTCAGTTAGTTGGACGAGCGTTAAAAACTGAAGAAATTAATTATGATACTCGAGTTATCTTTGACGTATACCTTCTGATAACCTGCAAAAAGTTGCTGCAGGTTTTCTAATGCTTAGAATAATTAAATTATCTCTAGTTTCGATAGCAGGCCACGCCGGGGGCGACAGCTCAAGTTCAGGTGCCAAAACAGAATTTTTATAGAGGTGTACTATAAATGTCGACATAAGCCATAGATATACTTAGTCTAGTATATAACGGCATAGAGCATATTCGTAATTTGTTTGTGGTCTGTAAAAACCCCCACAAAAACAAAAACTCGGATCGAATCTAGATATGAAAATCATAAAACTCTTTTTTTTTTTATCACGATTATGACCATTGACCAAATTGGCGTCCAGATTAGTCAGAACGTCAGATTCGTCACTCTATTGGCCCATAAAATAGATCAACAGAACAGAAATTTATTTATGTATGGGTTGACGACTACTGGATACTCTAATGGAGAGCACATATTGACTATATAATAAGAGTATTTTGGATTTGACTTTTGTTTGAGAAACTTGTATAAGTAATTTTTGGAAAGGAATAAATGAAACCTTAAAGTGTCTTATAGAAGATATTTCTATAGTTATTTGAACTTAGCTTAGGCTTTATTCATATTAAGTATCATTTAGCCGGAGCTTTGTTGAAATATTTGCTACAACAAAAAGGTTTTCTTTAGAAATTTTCATTTGGCTGGATTCTTCGCATGGTAAGTTATAGGCTATAGTAATTCTAGTATTGCCTTTGATCATACAGCATCATCATACATCAGAAGAAGGAATTTGGCAGATTTTATAAACTGAGTGTATTAGATGACTCCACTTAAGATGAAGTTGGTCTATGGCAAATTCTTGTATGAAATTCGTGTACTTTGTGGTCTGCCACGCCTACTTCTAACTGTAACATACATTCTCACAGAACCATTACACCCTGGATTCCCATTTCAATGGGTACAGAGTATAAAAATGTTTTCAAAACAATAAATTTTAGCTTACTATATCAATTTTCAAGTCATATATACTATGTGCTTGACAGATCCGTCAATCTATAATGACTAAACTGGAAAGACGTATATACTTGCTATATCAAATTGTCTAGAGCAGAAAACCAGTCGCCATTATATAGACTCTTATCTCATAGACTCTACTAGATTAGACTCTTATTGTATAGACTCGGCAAGTAGCTAAAGTTTTATACTGCACCACTGGCTTAACATTTATAATATATATTTATATATATATATATCTATATATTTATTTATTTATTTCTATAACTAGACATTTGCCTGCAACAGCTTGTGACCCAGAAATGCCAATCAAATTGACATTCAATTCGCATCTGACCCCATCATAGACACAGGCTGGCGATAATCGATATTTGACCTAGGCCAATATAGAAATGACTATCGCAACAAATTCCAAAGACTGACTTCCACAACCACCCACGCCCATGCTCGCGCCCACCCTCCATTCCCCCTCGCGTACTCCAACCATGGATAATCGACGACTAATTTGATGGCTGCCTAAATGTTTGAGGGGCGGAGTCTACTTGCCTTAGTCTAATCAATGCAAACACGTTGCAAGAATTACCATTGGTTGGCACACCCACACTCCACCCTCCACCCTCCACCCTTCCCCTACCCCACCCCCACCCCTCACTTCGGTTGTCAACGCGCGTTGAATTGTGACATTTGGCAATTTATTGAAGACGATTTCCAATCAGAGCAAATCATGCGAACCGAATCTAATATGGCAAGCGGAATTTTTTATGGCTGCGTGCTGAGCGCATAAAAAAATAAAAGGTAAGTGTGATATCGGCCAGATCCGTCAATCCCCCACCATCATCTATAACTCCACTTCCTTTTCAGCTCTGACTTAAATATGAGAAAAAGGAAAAGAAAACCTAACGTAACCAACTCTGACGAACGCTTTGTCCTTTGTGGTGAACAGCATAGCGTGCACATTGCATGTCCCTTGGCAACTAATACACTGAGCAAAATTTGTTGTTAAAATTTATAAAGTATAAGAATTGTTAGCATATAATACAGGTAGCAAGCTCTAACTAACTAACTAACTAACTATAGTCTATATATTTATTAAAAATAATTTGAAATATTTCTTTATTTAAACTTTCAAATATATATTTTTTTTAGATAATTTAATAGATCTTTAATATTTATTTATTTATTTTATCATTCAATTAATATTTGTTTCATTCTGAAATCAAGAAATTATAATTTATGCTTAAAGAACATCAAAGCATTTCAATATTTTAAGAACTTCTAACCCGACCTTCAGCATACCTCACGAAGTCATGCACAATTTCTCTGAGTGCAGGGCAGTGCGGGTAGGGAAAGTACAGCGAGATAGATAAGTATTGCATGGAGCTGGCAGTCGTTGTCGATTCGCTCACAGCATTGAATTGGTGTTAAGCACGAACCGAGCGAATTGGCAATATGGAAATGGAAAAGGAAATGGAAAATGGTAAATGGAAATCAGGCAGAGTTGTCCCCAGAGTTGTCTTTGGGGGGACTGGAGCATGCAGCATAGCGCTTGGCGGCATGACAGCCGCAGCAGTTGCTGCCATTCGTTGCCAGCGTGCGGAACATGTCGAATCAATTGTTTTTTCTCAGCCTCGCGGATATATTCTCCGTTTATCCGGCCATCTTCAAGGAGCGCAGCAAGCAGCTGCGCAAAACCAAGCAAATCTATCTGCCCAGCGATGAGGAGTGGCAAGACAAGATGTACTTTATGCTGCTCGAGATACAGCGCCAGGTGAACGAATCCTCCGACGTGAACATCTCGCTCAAGGACATCGATAAGCGAGATAAGCCAGCCTTCGATCCGGATCGCATCACAAAGATCATTTCGCCCTGCATCAGTCCGAGTGGCCGGCGGAGTACTGTGCTCAAGCATTGTCATGCGACTACAGTGAAGATTCGTCTCAAGTCCAGTGCTCGTTGGAATCTCCCAACCATTGCGAATGCAGCCAAACTGTTAAGGAAACCCGCTCTGCCCGTTGCCTTTCAGAATGAGCACGAGATGCGCTTGGCTTACTCCCTGATCTACGATGTCTTTCGTTGTGCGTGCAGACATAGCCTCCCACTTAGCACGCATCTAACCTCACTCTTTTGTCATTTTAGATAAATCAGTGTTGTGTAACGCCTTGACGGACATCTGCTTCTTCGAACAGGAGCGCTATAAGAAGGTAAGTGATTGAAATACTCATGCTGAGAGAATTGAATATTTACCAAAATAAAAGTGTTAATCGTGATTGATTGATTGAGTGACTGATAATCGTGACATAGAGCAATCAATCAGAAAGGGCCGGATGGTAGCTGGATAAAAAGATACAGCTGAAATTTGACTATAGGCTTTGTAAAGGCAAATTTGAAATTTTATGACGGACTGCCTGGTCGACTTAAATAACAGACGGACTGATTGACTAGCTACAGAGCTTTAAGTATATATGCCCTGTATATAACTGCTTCTTCTACAGTACCTCGACGATGAGCAGCGCATTTGGTTGATGCTCTTCGAGCTGTACGATCGCCATTTCAGGAATCGCAACTCGGAGTACCAAGCCGAGCAGCTGCAACTGTACAAGGAGGCGGAGGTAACAGGTGAGTGGAAATCTTAACACCTTCTAGTTTATTCCACATTTTTTTTCTCTATCTAGAAATTGCTGATGTGCTTTGGCAGCATCGCATACGTCTGGCCGCCTCCATAGCACGCATGCGAATCGGCGTTGGCGCTTTGCGTCTCTCCCAGCTGCTGCCCATTCATCTGCAGAACGAGAAGGTGGCCATAGCTGCTGCCAATCCTGTGGTCACCGGCTGGATCAATCCGTTTCTGCTGCGGTAAGTCTGACAGCAGCTGTTATTAGTTAACTTGAAGTTATTTCCCTAACACAGCAACAAGACAGAGGCCAATAAAATACTGACAGAGATGGGTTTTACGGTCCACGGGCCGGATGATGAGCAGCCGCTGCTCGAGCAGCACTGCAAATGGGATAACATCTGTCCGCTGGTCATCTCCATTATACCCAAGAATCGCAGCGAGTTCACCAAGTCCAAGCTGATGACCGAACATTATTTTATCATGCAGGTTGGGTTGAGTCTAGGCTAAAGCTAAGCACAAAGATTTTTATACATTTTCCTTAGGATAAAAACTTTTCCTATGGTCCGGCAATAATGTCCAAGCTGATGGACTACTTTGAGCTATACGGTAGGTGAGCTAGATCTATCAGTTTATAAACTATATCTATGCCCTTTCCAGGTGACATTCTGCAAACGCATGTGGATTCGCCACGTGCCACAGCTTACCTGGCTGCACTTTTTTACTCTGTGAATCGCGTGAATAACTTTTATGTCTATGGAGCGGGCGCAAATCTAAAGGACTATCGCCGTTATATGGAAACTCTGGGAGTAAGATGTACATATTATTCCCTTTCCATATCGATTGTAAGCCATTCTTATCATAGGTCAACAACATCCGACTCTTTGGCGATGCCTTCACTTCGTTTCCCATGGAATCGAATCGCTTTCGCAACGTTGTGGGCGTCTTTGCCACGCCTCCAAACTCTTTCAGCGCCATCTCCGATCCCATAGACTTGATTTGCTCGCGTGGCGGAGACTTGAGCATGTTGGAAGTACTCACCGAATCAGAGGTTAGCGATGAGGGCAAAACTCGTGTCGGTTGCATACTCGAGGAACAGCTTCTCACCCTAACCATGTCCATGTCGCGTCCTCAAGTGCAATTCGTGTTGTATCAAACGCATTCGATAGTCACCACTGAGAACGAGGATATGGTGCAGCATGTGCTGAAGGTGATCAATAAACTGGCTCTAGAGAAACATAGACAGGCCTACCGCGAGATGAAGAGGCTGGAAGCCCTCGCCGAGGCAGAGGCAGCTAACATACCCGCTGCAGCAATGCCCAAGGAATCGCCACGCAAAAAGGAGAAACTCAGCGCCGAAGATAAACGAAAGTCGCAGCCTGAACTAGGATCCAAGCCGGGTGAACCAGCGGTTCCGGCTGTGCAGCTGCCACGGGTGGACAGCATTGATTTGATTGTTACGCCGGATATTGATGAGTTCGTGCAGGACATTGTGCCCGACATATGCATCAATCAGGACAACTGCATCGAGCAGCAGTCGACGGGCAGCTACCTGTCACTCATACGTCGCAAGGCGCTGACCCAACTTAATGAAAAGTATCTCATACGCATGGCCGAGCGACGCGGACTCTTCGGCAAGCAGGAAAAGGATAAGACGAGGACGCGCGGTGTTAAGCTGCAGGAGGTGAACGAACCAGCGCCACCAGATGCCAACTATGATAGCTGCTCAGCGGGCTCACGCAGCGGGCAACAGCATGCGGTAAGTGGGCGAAGAGATAAATACATATATATCTTAGATATCATTAAAAGTATCTATATATAACATTGGAATTATAGGTGTTTCAGCTAAAGGGTTTGAGCTTCAACCTAATGCTGAGGTTGATCAACTCATTACCTAGGTTGAACAACTCAGATAGTTCAGTTATCTCATTCACTCCCAAGTGATGACGGCTTTGAGTAGAGAATTCCAAATATCTATTTTCAAAATCTGAAAAGTAAACGAAATTATAAATTGTTGCTGTTTCAGTTAAGAGCTCGAACCCTAGCCAGATATTTGCGTTGACTATAAATATTTGCCTGGTATAATAATCCTAGCATACTTTACAACTGATTTTATTCGTGATTTAGTTCAAAACATACTCGTATGAAATACTATATAAGTGTGAAGAGTCTAAAGAAAAGAGGTTCCATTCAGTTTCTGATGTGCCTAAAACTTTCATTCATAATCAAAAATAGATTACAGAAATAGATTACAGTTCCGAGTGTCAAGGCAAACTGCCTTTGGCTCTTCAATATGAAGTGAGACAACATTCCCATTATTTTCCAATTTTCGAGCTGTAAAACTGGAGAGCCATCATAAATCCATACTTAAGTTTTCTTATCGCAAAAGGGAATGTTTTTGCTGTTAATCACCTATATGAGTTTTATTTTTAGATCACATCTAATAAAGTTCAATTAGTAATTGAGTCATATAAGTTCCGCATTACAGCTCATCTATATGTGCAGACAAATCGGACATCCACTTAAGTCAACAAACAACGAAAAGTTTTCATTCCAGATAAGATATGAGATATAGATCGTATGGTTATCATGGCTCTTAGGTTTTTATATAATATACATATATATATATATAATATCTATGAATGCAATACCATATATCTTCTAGACGTTATAAGATAGGGATCGTATTGTCTTTGGAAAATTTAGTTGTCGTAAATAATTATATTCAGAATTCTATCAGATATTGATAGCTTACATAGATAGTCGAGAGCAAGCAAACCCCATTTGATTTATAGCATATATTTTAGGCAATGAGAGATAAGATATTAGATATGTATTGTAGAGCTCTTCTTAACATTACTCATGCCTATATAATATAAAAAATTTGAATCTTTGACTTTCTTATATACGATACAGTATTTGTTAAGCTTAGTCTTTTTAATGTTCGACATGAGATATGGATTGTAGAGTCCTTGAGGTCATTATGCTTATATTCAATATACACTATACCACATAGCTTATACGATATACGATCTATTATGTATGACGTACCATTTACGATATACGATTTAGGATTTACGATATTCGATCAACGATATATGACATACAAAATATCATCCACGATGCACAATGAATGATCATATATCTTTACGATATACGATATTCAATTTACGACTTACGACTTACGATATACGACACATCTTGTACGACATAAAACATATAAGTTGCACCTTAATACTTAGAATTCTCTATATACCAATCAAATCAAAATATTTTAGATAAAAAGTCCCATATAATTGACTCTTAGACTGGAATCCGATATAAACCTATAAACAGTCAAACCAATTGACAGATATAAAAGATAAGATATGACATACATATGGATGTGTACGTATCCTGATACGATATACGATATGGATCGTAGAGCTCTCGAAATATTTCGAATTGCTTGATAAACGAATCAAAATATTAATTTTAATTCAAAAAGTTTCCAGATTTGGAATTTTGATAGCTTATAGTGGACGTAGTAGAACCCAGAACTAGATCTAGGATATGAGTGATAAGATATGAGAATTATGCTATACCTTGAACTGTCCATATAGACCGGATTCATGGGGTGTTAGACTTTACACTTTATTGTAAACAACGACATTTGAGAGGGGGAACTTGAGATAGGGGAGGGGGGTTTGGAGTAAAAATGGGTCTTTATATATACACATTTGAGACTTATGATCTAATAATTAACGTGCGCCATCAACAGAATCATCAGCGACATCGCAGCATCCACCTGGGCTGTTAGATACGGGGGGGCTATTAGGAGGGCGGGGGGTTCGTAATTAGCATGAGGCATGCAATTGCAATTGCTCCCAGGGCTTAGTCACAGCAACTACATTAACAACAACAACAACAACAGCAACAACAACAATGATGAGATAGACAGGGGGTTTAAGAGATTAGGTCATGCCATTGGCTTAGCTCATTGGCCCATGACTAAATCCAATCTTTGAATTGCAACTATTTACGCCAGCTGCTGCCGCTGTTGGCCTTCACATTCACATTCACATTTTTGCCCTGCTGATAGCCCTTGACATCCTTCGACTTGCTGTTGGACCAACTGCCGCCACCACCACTCATACTGCTGCTGCTGCTGCCATTGTAGCTGAAGCTGGACTTGAAGGAGGGATTGCCATTGCTCTTGAACATGGGACTTGTCTTGCCGGCGCCGACCAAAGGCGCCGACTGATTGTAGTAGCTCTTGTTGCTGCTCTGTTGATTGTAGCCCTGGCCGGAACCGGCAACACTCTTCTCCGATAACTGTCGATTGTAGGAGAATCCGGTGCTGGCCAGTCCGACGGAGGCTATGCCCAGGCCCATGCCCACACCAGAGCCTACGGTACTCGCACCAATGCCCACGCCACCTCCGCCAAATGTCTGCTTATGGCTGGTGCTAAAGGTGGCGCCCAGCTCTCCGCCCAAGGGTCCGCTCTGTGTATAGAATTGTTGCTGCACCTCGACAATATAGCGATAGGCCTCCTCCATGCTCTTTGGATTACGACGCAAGATCATCGAATGCGTTGGCTCCGGCAAATGATCGCGAAACACTTGCAGCGTTATACGCTCAATATCCTCCAGCGAGTACAGGGTATCGTTGTGTGTGAGTTTGCGATTGAGTAGACGCTGCTTTAGCTTCGCCATCTTCTGGTAGTACAGCTCAATGTTCGAGTCCAGCACGGCGGTGCGTATTTTATGTATCAGCGAGTAGCTGGACTCACGCTCGGCAAAGCTGTGCAGCAGCTGCTCCTTCAGCTTGTGCCAGGACTCCGCCTTGACTGCGCCATTGGCATGGCCATTTCCGCTGCCCGCCGGCGCACTCAACTGACGACTGAAGACCGCATCTCTCGCCCGATCCGTGCACTTGTTCTTAATGTGGCCAAGCAGCTGCGCCTTGTAGTACTCGTCGAAGGTATTGATCGCTGGCATCAATGCCTCGATCTTTTGCAGGAACTGCGGCAATTTACCCGGATCGCTGCCATTAAAGTTCTCGACGAGCTTTAAGCGATTCAGCACTTGATTATACTTATTCACAAAATCGGGATCCATGGCACTCGGACGCGACAAGCCATGCACGACTACCGTTATATGTATATACAAATATAAATCTTCGTTGTTCGAATCTCGTTTCAAAAATCAAATTTTCGATTCTTGCGAAATGTATAAATTAACATTGATTAACATGAACGGTTAGCTGCGAAGATCCACGGGGAAAAAAAAAAGAAATCTCTCAGCAATAACAATGACATCAAATCAAAAGTTTTGTATTTTTTTTCCAGCTCGCAACCGAACCGTACGAATGCAAAATTCGAATTGATATGGCAAACGGGAACGGAATAGATCGGTTGCCTAGTTCACTCGGGCTTGCGGATCGTATCGCTGCGACTCGGCTTGTCATTCGTGTTGAACTGAAATACTCAAACGCCACTCATTGTGGTGGTGGTTTTGTTTTTGGTATTGGCGCTAGCGCTGGTAGTGGTGGCGCTGGTGGTGGTGGTGGTGCTCGTGCTGGTGGTGTTGGTTTGGTTGTGGGAGTTGTTTTGTGTACCGACTGGCTGAATCATATATGCACAAATCAAACAACAACAATGGCAATAAACGAGACTGTTAGAATAGATCATGAACGACTTGCTCATGCCCTATGGGCATGGAAAACTTGGAAAATTAGTTGTAAATATTGATTTTCTTTATTATAAATTTTAATTTCTTTTAATTTTTTCAAAGTTTCATTCAGCTGTCTTATTTAAGCTTTCACTTCAGTCTTTTTTTCTCGATTTGGAAAAAAAGTATAAAGATGTATTCGAAAACTTAAATATTTTTGTCTAAATATAAAACATCCAAGTCTATATACCAAACCTTAACTACAAATAGATAAATATCGTCATGGAATACATAGAAAGGAGTTACGACTAGAAAAGTTGATCGAGTTCAATTGGAAGGATTCAAGCTTATGTTGTCTTAGTTCTGATCTAAGTTTAAATTGAACAGTTATTATCTATCTTAAATCGACAGCAGCGAAAAACTGAGGAAAACTATCAAGAATTCAGCTGTTGCATATGATAAACTGAAGTCTAGATTCAGCATTTCTTGAGAATTCATAGAAAAAGTTTGATTGGCATCTGAAAGGTGGTCAGTTCAGAAACACTCAGCTCTTAGGCTCCTCTTGAATCTTGCTAATCCAATCCAACAAACAACGATTAGTCAATATTTATCGATTTTTGAATAGGTATTAGTATCGAACAGGTATAGCAGGTCCCTGAGAGTTGAGATGCGGTCTTTAGGAATGTTACTGAGTAATAATCAAATAGATAGATCAAATATAATACTAAAACAAAATATCGTTATGTACTATATACTTAATGAAAGTGGCAAATCGATATATATCGGTTTCAATGAAATAGTATAAAATGCTCTAGCTCTGTGTATGCTTAAAGATCAACTAAGTTAAAAGTTTCTGAAGCTGCTATAGTCTCTTATGTCAGCTCAAGCACACAAACATATGGCCTCCAGTTTTATCGATGCCTTAGACATGGCTCATGCGCTTGTCTATGCCTCTCCCTATTCGTTACATAGCTTTGCACAGTAGCAATATACTCTAATTTGAGCGCATGCCCATATAGGGTATAATAACAGCGGGCACGACGATCGCACATATGTATATATATATATATATGTATATTCATATAGGCAAAGCAATGACAGATAGAGATAGTAACAACCCAGCAAACACACAAGCTAAACACACACACATGGGACAGAGGCACGCACATAGATCAACATTAAGCATATTAACGAAAAAGCGCACACAAATCGCTCGGAATCGAAGCGTAGCGTCATAAGCATATATAGTATAAGTATATATACATACACATTTATATATATACTGACAGATTCTTGGTTAAGATATACATTTTGGAAGATTTCTTAATTTATAGCAATTTCTAGATACTCGTATGTCTCTATATCTTTTCAAGGATTGCTAAAAGTCACTTTCAATAAGAATCGAGAAAGTTTCTAGGTGCGTGTGGAGCGTTGGGGCGGGATACTGTGCGGGTCAATTGAAGTCTATCAGTCAATTTACAATATGGAATAATAAAATCAGTTAGAAAGTCTTCACATCAAATTCAATTGCTATTTAATTTGCACAGTTTGTTATTTTTCTTTTAAACTCTTCTCCAAGCAAAACACAAATCAAAATCAAAATCAAAATCGAAATCAAAATTAAATAAATAAAAATAAAAATTTTCGTTGACGTTTGTATTGATTATTTACATTGATCTATTAACAATGTGCTGCTAACTGTGTGTATGCGAATGTGTAAATAACATAATTTCAAGAGCATTTATTGTACTGAAGGCGCAGTCATTTAACAGTTAAAGACTTTGTTCTCACAGCATACAGAGCTACAAATATGTGTGCAACAGTTTTCATCTTCTTCTTTTTTGGAAGGAAATAACCATGGAAAGGTTTACTTTTAATTATTATTGTTATTGTTATACATTAGAAACATCGAAAAGATTCAAGTTTTTTGTGTGAATTCATCCAACATTAGCATTGAACTTGCTCCATCTTTCTGGGCAGCATTTGAGTGTTTGTTTCTTAAGCAATTCAATTTGAGAATTTGTTCTTTCAGCTTTAATGCTTTGCATATTTAACATTGATATTGGGGCTTATATCGAGCAGTGAATCTGTGGTTAGCACATGTGGAGTGTCTTAGGTATGGAAACAATTATTTATTGAGGACATGTGTTCACTAAGACTATGCTTTCTAACTGCTTATGTCTTGAAGTTAGAATGGCACATACGTTAAACAATTTATGTCTTCATATACAAAGAACTCTGATAGATATTTCATATAATACGAGATATGAATGTTGTCCTCTTTCTCTCTCTCTCTCTTTCTCTTTCTATCTCTGTCTTACTCTTTATCTCTTATAGTCTCTCATTCTGTATCTGTTTCCTTGTCTCTATATTTCTGTCTCTCCACCACTCTCTCTCTATTGTTCGCTCTATCTCCCTGAGACTCTCTCACCCATTCTCTCTGATACTCTCTCTCCCACTTTCTCTGAAACTCTCTTTCCCTATCTCTCTCTCCCCCTTTCACTTTATTTTTAATAGAACTTCAATCTTTTTATAAAAGTTTTGTTCCAAGACTCTAAATTCATTTTAAAACTCAACTTGCTATTGGATCTTCTAGTGAGTTTACACTCTAAGAAATGTCAATTCCAAAACTCAATCTTACGTTGCTTATATTTCTATATATACACTCCAGTCATCTCTTAGAAACTCACGAAATAATTCATATTTCGCAAGAAATTTGCGTTCCAAAACTCTAAACTTCTAAGAGCTTAGTCAAATATCATTAAACTAATTTGAGCTAATTATTTATTATTAAGCTAATTTCTGTTGCTGCCACTAAACTCTGTTTGTTTTCTTTGTTCTACCAGTTTTCCAGTTGCGCTTCCCGCCCATCGCCTATCATATCTTTATATCATATAAATCATATCGCTCAACCAGTTGCCGATAGCCTTTGCATGACACACAAATGACTTTTGACGACGACGTTCCAAATATACATATATACATATAGGTATATATGAAATTTTATTGGACCCAAAACAGCAAAAAGCAAAAAACGCGCACTTGGCACCTAGCCACGCCCTGCATTTGGGGCGGCTTATCGTGGGCGCTTTTAAGGTCTGGTGCGCCGGCGTGCGCGTTTTCAGCTAATTAGCAACAATTTTCGAACGTTAGCGGCTTGTAAAAACGGTTTACCAATACAGCCAAAGCCAGAGCCAGAGCCAAAGCCAGAGCCAAAGCCAGAGCCAGAGCTCAAGCCAACAGCCGTGCCCAGATTGAGAAACCCGCAACTGTCGTCCAATCAGAGGGGAGAGCCATGTTCTAATTGGAGCCACGGCTTTCTGATAAGCGCATTTAATTGCTCGCGACTGCAGCGACTGCGGCGACTTGTCAGTTCGCATTTGTTTAACAGCAACGATTTTACAACTGTAATTTTTTTTACAGTAATTATGTAAACAACAACAGTAACAACAACAACAACAACAATAACAAATAGTTAATCATAGCTGCCTTGATAAGCAAGTTCAGGGCCAAGGCCGCGGGTTCACACTTCAACTCGAAGTCAGAGAGTTAGAGACCGCAACCGAACCCGCATTCAATCATAATCCAACACCATCTCAATGGAGTTCCACTTATCAACCAACTGTAAACATTCGCGCATTTCGCCTTTGAATCATTTGCAATCCAAATTTAGCAACAACAAATAAAAGCGGCAGCAACAAAAATTCTTCTAAGTCAGAAATGACACAACAAACATTGAGCAAAAGTTGAGAGTGAAGCAGAAGATTAGATGCACTTACTAGTGCCTCGAGCTGTGGATATCATACAAAGTATAGGTATTCCCTTTCAGAGAACAGACTTTATGGAATATAGAACTTTATTTCAGATATCAGTGCATGACTTTTCTAAGCATTGAGCAGCTGCAAAAACCAATTTCGATTCGTATATCAGCATTGTGTTAGCTATGCACAAAGTTTAACTGGAGCAAAGCTCATATTGATTAATGCCAATGGGAATGTTACAGTCATAGTATATATAATGATATACTGTCTTTACTTGTCATAAAACAGCTAGTCTTATATAGACTAGCTACTCCATAAGTTTTTCCTACATACTAACTCTTATGAGTACTATCTTTTCTTAGATAGGTAACTTTCTTACATACAATTTTTTCCTGAATAATATATAATTCTCAAAGGCTATCTCAACTGATACTTGGTGTTCGTTTATATACGACGCTTTCTGCTATGCTGCGTTGTCTTATATACATTCTCTAAATATATATTACTTATTATTATGTAATACGTTTTCTGTTATATACTACGAATTCTAAGCTGTCTCTTATGATTTACCCTGTATAGTATGTACATTTTCTCATAGACAATATATATATATTTATATATCTTCCTATATATTGGTCTACGATGCATACTCCTTTTTCATTAATATGTTGTAGTTCTTCCTATAAGCTTCTTTACTTATATACAAGCTTTCCTTAAAACTCCTTTATTTATACTAATTTTTTATACACACTACCTTTTTCAATATTTATTACGTTTTCTTACTTATACTATTTTTTCCAATATACTTAATTTTCTTATATTTACTATCTCTCCTTATATTTATAAATTTTATATATATTACTTATATATACTACTTTTTCGAATAAATACTACTTTTACCTATATATACTACCTTTTCCTATTAACTTTGATATATGTATATAAACGATCTTATCTGGTACTTTGCGAGCTACTCCTTCATGTAGGCTACCTTTTCAATAATATTGCGTTACTTATAAGCTGCCTAATCGTGAACGCTACTCTTTCTGATATATTTTGTGATATAATACTTTTTCAGCTAAATTAATTTCTCTGGCATACCAATTTATTTGTATATTCCTTTTTCTGATACAATGATATACTAGTTTTCTGATATATTGCAATTTCTGATATACTACTTCTCTGGTATACTACTCCTCTGGTATACTACTACTCTGGTATACAACTTTTTTGGTACTGCTAAGTTTTCTAATCTATAAACTGCCACCTTATATACTACCTATACGTATGCATCTTATATGCCTCTTATATGCTACCTTTTCATCACCTCAATTACTTATACGACATCTTGCATAAATAAGCATATATATTCCATTAGCATGCATCCATAAAAAGCCCCGAGCTCTCAAGTTCGCATAGAACAATAAAATCCAATTAAGCTCTCATCTCATTGAGTTACATTTCCATCAACTAAACAATAGTACCCTGTGTGAGGGTATTAAAATATTTTTAGCTAGAAAATATGTTCAATTGTTTGAAAAAATATATGAAAAAAAGGTTGAAAATGAATTAATTAGCTGCGCGTACCTGTGCGCGCCTGTCTCGTTTCCCATTTTGTAATTCCATAACCAAACCGATTTGGCAAACCAAACGCACAACAACAACAACAACAACTACGACAACAATAACAACAACTACAATAGGGCCGACTGCAACATCAGCGAGCGACCCACTCGAGCGCCATACGTTCGCACCTGACAAAGGTGTCGACCACGCAGCGGCATCCGATCGCATTCAACTTTAGGAGGCGCGAGTGCAAACGCTTCTACGTCTTGCCCGTTTATATGGTAAGTGCTCATAAAGCCAAAAAACAAAAATCAAAGCAAATATGAATTATTATGCCAATATAACAACTAATGAAACTGTTTTTTCGTTTTCTTTTTGTTTTTGTTGTTGTTTTGTTGCCCTCAATTTGCAGCATAGCACAAAGCAGAACAGTCGCCTATGGTGGCAATATGCCTTCAAGTGTGTCACTCGGCGTGGCAGCGATAGCATCTGGAATCCGAATCTGAAGTTTAAGCTGCACTGCAAGCGTCAGCTGCGCATCCGGAAGCTGCGACGCATTCGCTGGTCGAATAGACAGCCGCTACACCTGCACATTGCCGACATTCAGCTGGTGTGCCAGGTGCGCGGGTACAGTAAGTAGGAGCTGATTGGAGCTTATAAGGTGAATTGCTTACCTAGGCCATGTCAGGGTGTATCTAGGCCTTATGGGCTATTTCAAGGTCAGACAGCACCTGTATAAATATATTTACTATGTGAGCTCTGTATGCAGTAAGTGAGGTATCAAGGTTGGGCAACACCTGTGCTGAGGGATTTTGGATATAGTAAGTGTCTATGTAAGCTTATGAACTACCTTTACAGAATATATAGTTTATAAGGTGTATCATCCATGTAGGGTTGAGGAATATGAGAAGATGCTATGTAGCTAACTATGTAAGATATACAACTGAAACTCAACTGATGAAAGTTCTATATATGTCGCTAGCTCTATATAGGCAGCTAGACGTGTTTTCGGGTTATCAACAACTATGCCAAGATGTTATGTAAAGATATAGCTAACTATGTGAGCTACATACCTAATAGAATAAATCAAAGTCAGATTAGTTTTCTCACATATTTTCAGATAAAAGAAGTGAGTGTGAGAATAAAAGTATTTTTTGTCAGGTCAACATATTTTAGACTAACTTCATCTATATAGGAATTACTATACATATCTATTTTACATAAGCTTAATGGGTTGAGACCCAAAGTTACGGGTAACACCTAAGTAAAGAGATTATGGATAGACTTATCCATTATCTTGTTCTATCTATTGTCTAGTCTATAGTTCTATGCAGCTTTTGTTTGTCATAACATAGGATTAGTTCTTTAAATATAGCTTATCGTAAGTTATCATAGATCTCATGGATAGATCTGCGCCTTACGATATATAGTTCTATGGATAGCTTTTGCCCTCAGTCATCATAGATAGAACTATCTACGAACTCTATGAATATCACTATATATCTTAAACATTATACATAAATACATCCATAGGCTCTTCCATTATAATAATTGCTGATGTCATCAATCTATAGTCAAATCAGATCTAACTATGTGCTGTTTAATTACATCAATTATTATACTATGATTTATAATAATTTTTTTTACAATGCAGTACGCCATTCTATATTTTATGTAGTATACTTTTGTAGGTCAACGTATACAGTGCTCGCTCGCTAATTGGAATTAGCTGCAGCTATAAAGGTTATTCCAATTGGCGAACATGTTCTAATTTTTGTAAGTTCTCTTTTGAACATAGAAAAAGAAAGAAGTAAATAAATAAATACAATTTTTTGTTTATTTTTAAATTAATAATATCTATAGAGAAATAATAAATGTAATGTTTTTTAAATAAGAAAATAGAACAGAAGAGTACAGTAATCTTTAGTGCGCAGAAAATTCGTAAGATTTATCATAAATTTTAAAACTAGATTTTTATGGAGATCCATAATACACTACTAAGATGTTGCACATAGGTAAAAAATAAACAACAAACTCGATTTTATGCTGTTCGATTGTTCCAATCTTAACCACATGATATAGTGAAAGAATCTATTCAAGGTCCACACATAGCATATATATGGAAAGTGCGCGAAAATATGCAATACAAAATGGAAATAAAATTGAAACGAAATTTGAACAAGAGATAAATTTCCGTACAATTTTCAGTTATTATAGAAGCCTCGAGATAACAAAGATTTTTAATGTGCCAGCAATTTGTAATAAATTATAAAATTAATTGTATTGTTTGCGAGTGCAATGTATATATATATATATATATATATATATATATATATATATATAGATTGCTGATCGGTCGGGTCATATCAACTAAAGTCAATCAAGAAACAGGCAAATGTAGTTACAGCTGCCAGATTTGAAGTACATCTATAAAAATAACTAATTTAACACTGAGTATAGCATGTTTATGTATATATATATTTTTTAATTCTTTAATGGTGTTTACGAATATTGAGCTATTGCAATTACCGACACTTGAATATGAATGGAATATGTATGTGTGTGTGTGTGTGAGCGTGTGTTGCCGTGTGTGTTTGTAAATTAATTACATGTACGTTTTTTAGTTTTAATGCACTGCAATTATAAATTCCGATAGCGAAACTTTACGATTACGAATGAGTGTATGACATATATGTATGTAATAGAGGGGGTTTAGGTGTTTACTATGCATATATACATACATATATATGTATGTATTTAATTGTAGTAGTAATGCTGATACAGCGAGTATATCCTAATTGGGGCACGACTCCCAATGTGTGTCCCAGGCGCGCACCTGTAGGAAATTCAAATTGTTAAATATAAGTAATTAGTTTCACATGTCATAGACAAGCATCGCTCACCTGGCACTCACGACTGCAGTACCATTGATTCTGGCAGCTGGCGCACATGTAGGTGGCCTTATAGCGTTGACAGTATTGACAACGACGCTCCACCTCTGGCTCCGGCCCATTCGTAGCAACGCTCATGCGTTTGCTATGATTGTTAATGGTATTGTGATTGGTTGTTTGGTTGACAGCACGACCCATTGAATCGAGACCCTGTAGCATATCCGTGCGATACATGGAATGTAGATCGTTTAACTAACCGAAATATAGATTTAATATAGAGCTTGGGTTTAATGAAGACTTCAGTGCACCCACTTGTGTATTTGTATCGCTGTTTTTGCGCAGCTGGCCAGCGACTAGTGGACTGCTGTTGAACAACGGTTTGAGCGGCACCTCGCTATCAAAATGATTGTGGTCCAGCGATTGTGTTTGGCTGCGTTGTTGCGTGTCTATTGGTTGCTGTTGGCGATATGTGGAGGCGGCAGCGAGATCGGCTGTAGAACTAGTCAGCTGTTTGGACTCATTGATTAGCTGCTGATAACTGCAAATTTAAAGATTTTAAGAAATTTATATATATTCAACAATATCTGCAGACTCTACCGAGATGGCGGCTTATTGCGCTTGCTTAGATCCTCGAGCTGTTCGTGCTTATAATCGTCACGCGTGCTAGCTAGTCGTGCATAAGCCGATGGGCGATTGGCTAACAGGGACGAACACATACTTGGCATCGAGTCACGTCTATGCTGCGACGACGTTTCAAAGTGTTGAGGTGGAGGTGGCGGCATGGACAACTCAGCGAGCGAAGCAGCCTTGCCTTGCAGACCCAAGGCACTATTGGAAACATAAAAATCTTTATAAGTAACCAGAATTATTCAATAGACCACATATATATATTTACCCGCGCAATATCTTGATATCATCCAATCCATTTTCCACTCTGTTTATTATCTGCTCCAATGCGCTGGCGCCATACTTCGAGGGCATAGGCGCATTTTGTTCGCTATGCAGCAGCGAATGCATTTCGTATAGTTCCGATGTGCTGCAATTCTTGTTTAGTATGGAAGGCAGAATCTCCTTCATTATTAGTATGCGTTCCTTGCGTTCGATGCGTGCCAACAGTTCCTCCTTGATGCAACGCAAATGCAGCAGACGATTGTGCTCCTCCTCTTTCTGGTATATCAAATTATCCAACGTCTTGAGATCCGCTTCGATGCGTATTTTCTCCTCGCCATAGGACTTGAGCTCTGGCTTAACAGATCGCACCTTATCCGACATAATCTCGTCCAGCTCTGTGTAGAGATCCTTGACACGCTGATGAAAGACTGCATCGCTGTTGCTGTTGTTCAGATCAACTGAGGACTTATTGCGAATGGCTGAAGCTTGAGAAGTTTGCGTTTGCTTAGATTCACCAACACGTTGCTTAGGACGTGGTGGTTGTTGCGGCTGCTGTTGCGGCTGTGGTTGTGGCTGTTGCTGCGGTGCCTGTTGCTGCTGTTGCAACTGTTGTGGCTGCTGTAGCAGCTGTTGTTGTATCTGTGGATGCTGTTGCTGCACCTGAGCTGGCTGCTGTAGTACCTGTGTAGGCTGTTGCAGTAACTGTGACTGCTGCTGTTGCTGCTGCTGTAGTGTGTAGGGCGTGGCAAAGGTGTGCAAGTCAATTGAAGGCTGCTGCTGCTGCTGCTGTACAACAGTTTGAGCCAGAACTGCGACGTTTGTCTTTACATTCTGCACATCCAGTTGCTTTTGATTAGGATACACTATTTCCATGGGCTCGATGGACGGCGATGGTGTCTCCAGGCTAAATGATATAGCCGCTAGATTCTCCGCCTGCGTTTGCTCCAGATGTTGCTGACAGAGCGCCTTCTTTTGAGCATAGTATTCCATGCCACTAGATGAAGACAACGAATAGGGCGTGCCCACTTTGAAAGCGTTTAAGGGCTCAGTATTGGTTCTAATGACTGGCTTATGCAGCGGAGTTGTCGGTGGTGCTGGCATTGCTTGTTGTAGTGTTAGCGGAGTTGGTGTTGGTGTTGGCTGCTTTGCAGGCTCTACATAAGGAGTAAATTCTATAACTTCATCATCCAAATCTTCAGTTGGCAAAGCTTTGGTGCGCTTCTCAGTGATTGGCTCCACGGCTGGTGGTGTGGGCGAACGACGACGTTTCAGTGTGGCCTCCTCCACAACCATATCCACGCTAGCTTCAGGCTTCACTGCAGGCAGTACCAGCTCCTGCAACTCTTGCAATTGCTGCTGTTGTTGTTGGCTGTTATTACAGCCTGCGGCCTCTTCGATGACAGGCTCCGCGGCTATTGCTGGCTTCATGGTCAAAAACTCATCCAGCACGGAGCCATTTTCAGCAGGAGTAGCTGCCTCTGCCTCTGATTGGATTTCCAACTGCAAGGCAAACGGCGGCGGCGGTGACTTTGAAGCCAATTCCTGCTGTTGCGTGTTTGCAGCTGGTATCTCGTTGGGTTTCTCTGGTGAATCTTCATTCTCGGTGTCATCTAGACAGATCAGCTCCGGCGACATGCTGTTCGTGTGACTGCGACTGCGACTACGGCTGTGACTCTGACTGCGACTAGGAGTGCGTTGTCTACGTTGCTGTTGTTGCAATTGGCGCGCTTGCTGCTCCAGTTCGATGGCTCGCTTGGCTGCTCGGTATTCGGCCATGCGCTTCGCCTGCGCCTGCTGCTTGGGCAGCACTCGCTGCAGCTGACTCATGTAGTCAGTTTTATGGTTAAAACGTTGATTCAGCCTGTTCATGGAAATTTTTTTTACGAACATTAATTTGTTTCAGAAATCTCAACAAATAATTCAACATATAATAAGTTCAATTACGCTTTCTTACTGTTGAAATTTATATGCTGCGCATATGACAGCAGATATTTCTTTGATTGAAATTTCAAAGATGACAACGATGAAAATGATTGCTAACTACATTGACAGCATTGACAGATTTGAACAGTGTTGCTACACAACACTAAAGTTTACCCAAGTCGTGTGCAGACCTGGGCCTGACTATTGGATGAAATTTAAAGAGTGAAAGATGGTTCTTTTTTCAAATGACACTAGAGTACATTAAAGTCTTCCGCAGAAGCTGGAGATGGAAGGCTTAAGATTGTATGATGAAATATTCTACAACTAGCGCGCCTAATGCATTGAGCAGAAGCTGGAGCATTGACAGCTGCATTTTCACTTGAAATTCGAAGAGTGAAAGTTGGAACAGCCACATACAACTAATTGGTTCAAGAGTTCAGTGAGTGCCTGGCAAAAGCATGCGCATTCAAAGAGAGTTTACTCTAAGTCTCAGTATTTATAATATATATCAAATATAGTTGTAATCAAACAATGATATATACCATTTTATGCTGCGCCGCTTGAAGTACAAATTAGCCCGATTATCCCGCTGCATTTGCTTGATCTGCCGCTGTGTATGCTCTCGACTAGCTGGCGGTTTACTGGTGACGGCAACTGCATCCAAATCCTCAGACAGTTTACGTGGCGTCGTGGATGCGGTGCTGTCTGTTTTGGTCGGTGAAGTGTCGTTCGATTTTTTGGCTGATTTGGCAGGTTGCGTTTGCTGTTTGCTCACGGCCATATCCATTAATCCATCGTCGTCCTCGTCGTGGCTGTATTCATCGCTGCTCAGTTGCGAATTGGACGAGTCGTAAATTTCCACGTTCGACATGGCTCAAAACAAGTCAACACACACTCACAATTAACTGTAATCTCTAATACATGTAGTCTGATCAAATAATTATGTATGTTTGCCATACTTACACGCTACACAATTTTTTTTCGCTCTTGCAGCAACGAAAAGCGTCTGCGTCTGCCGGCAGAGTTTCTGTGGCCGTTGTTGTCGTCAAATGTTTACTGTACGCTTGTTCTAGAGGCAAAATTATGTTTTTCTGTCTGCACACACTCCACCTTTTGGCAATTAGAATAGTACTTTTATTGTTCGCAATTATTTTCTAGCATTGCAAAAAAAATTTGCGGCGACGACGGCTTTTATTCGTGTCTAGATAGTGGAGGATGGCAATAAAAGAAGAAGAAATGTTTTTGCTGTTATTGACAATATTGCGCTTTACAGACACTAAGCCATTAACAGCTGTTGAGTATGTTAATTAACAGTCGTCTGTGCCGTTACTGCCAGAAAAAATTTTAATTAAGTAAAGAATGTTGTTTTAAAGACTTGTCTGCTAATTTTTAAGAGATCATGACCATTTTATTAATTTGATAAACACGATTGTTATTTTGGAAAATATGTAAATTAAAACAGAGTTTGTTAACAGCACCACAGGTTATTATAACAGATAGATTAAAATTTGTTGTTCGGTTGGTGAGGAGCCCTTATTTGTACATAGCTTAGCAACCTATCGATTATGTATCGGGTCTCAAAACTTATCGACATTGCTTAAGGCTTTCGGCACTGCGATAGGCATGTGCTATCAAAGCTCTAGTATTTAAATAACAACAATTTGCACATGCTGCCCTCACAGCATGCTCAACACGCTTATTTATAGAAACGTTTCTCAGCGAAAAGCCAAAACCAAAGTAAAACTATATCATAAATATGTCTAATTTGTTGTCATTAACATTTGAATTAGGTTTTGAACCAATAATCTGTTGCAGAACGAACAATATAGATAATGCATGTTCACACACACATATACATTTGCAGAAGCAAACAAGTGACTGCAGGTGATTGTGTGTGTGTGTGTGTGTGTGTGTGTGTGATACCGATATTAATAGCGTGTAATGAGTAGAATTCGTTCGAATGAACTATGGCCGCCTTGCCGGGTCATAAAAATATTCGCGCGCACACACACACATACGCATATGTATAAATATGTGGGTGTGCGCGTTTTATTTCCTCTATCTTGGCCACACCACCCATCGAACGACAACAGCGGCGGCGACATCGACAGCGACGGCGACGACATTTCGTTCTCTCTTTCCATTGATAACGGTAAAGGGTGATTAGTTTGTTAATCACCAATATCAGCACACAGTCAATGGAATTACAACTGGAAGAAACAGTTAAACACATTTCGGCATTTAGTTGAGCACAGCAGCTGGCTGTGTAAGTAAGGAAGTCGTTCGTCGCTATTTAGTTACCAATTCCATTTAGCTCGGGTAAGTTGTGTGTGTCATTTGCTAATGATAATTGAAATTGTGATCTTGCATATCGGCAAAACCTGTTTAAAGGCGCATATTATCTTGATCGAAGTATATCAGTATATACGTATTAATGTGATAAATGTTATAACTGTTTAGTTTGTGTAGTTATATATGCATGTTCAGTTACGTAAAGGTCGCCAAGGTTAGGCGATAATGTTATTTGAATATATGCACAGTCCTGCTTGGAGTGAACTGCTGTTCTAAGTGAACTAGTGTTTTGAGCAATTGAAGGATTTAGTTTGTGAATTAGTTCTTTGAGTAGATCGAACATAGATTTGCTTAATTTTGGCAAATATATCAAATGAACTGGTTCCTTAGAGCTAACTATGTGAACTAGTTGTTTGAGCAATTGGAACAAGGAGCAGACCAAGGAACTGCTGTACTGCTTTGTTTTGTCAATTGAACTAGTTTTTTGTTTTGTTTTTGTCACATGCAACGATCAGCAAATGATTATCTCGACGGAAGCTTGAAATTGTCTATTAATTATCAATCTATACTAGTACAAATTTGAAATATATATTTAATATA
The DNA here is from genome assembly GCA_035045945.1 of Drosophila anceps. Taxonomy (NCBI): domain Eukaryota; kingdom Metazoa; phylum Arthropoda; class Insecta; order Diptera; family Drosophilidae; genus Drosophila; species Drosophila anceps. Next base: position 7,467,950 of record JAWNON010000186.1, on the reverse strand, counting down.
TATTTTATATAATTTCTAACATTTCTTATCTTCAGCTTGCAACATGGGTGCGGTAAAGGGGCTGAAAAAAAGCATGTTATCCCATCTGGTCATTGCGATCACATTCTTCTCCTGCGGATTCGGTTGTAATATCGCACAATGTCTGCTAATGATATTTGTCAAGCCCTTTAGCCCGAGTCTATACAGAAAGCTAATATACTATCCCCTGTATGCCTTCTACTCACGTAAGTAACTTTGTCTATATAAATTATATAGAATAATTTCTTAAAAGTATTCTTTACCATTCCTCAGAGATGGTCGTCCTGGCGGAATGGTATGGCGGCGGCAGATTGCGCCTCTTTATGGACAGCGAGGACCTGAAGCTGGCCGGCAAGGAGCATGGCGTAATCCTAATGAATCACACCTATGAAATTGATTGGCTTGTGCTCTGGATGTTCCTCGATAAACTGAAAATGTTGGGCACATCGAAGGCGTTTGCCAAGAAGCCAATTAGGTATTTGCCCGTGCTCGGCTGGGCCTGGTGGATGGCGGAGTTTGTGTTCCTCAATCGTGACTTTGAGAAGGATAAGGCAATTATTGCCAAACAGTTGAACATTATCTTCAACTATCCGGATCCCGTTTGCTTGCTGTTGACGGCGGAGGGCACACGCTTCACGCCCGCCAAGCACGAGGTCTCGCTGCAGTTTGCCAAGGAGAAGGGCATGACGCCGCTCAAGCATCACTTGATACCGCGCACAAGAGGATTCACAACCAGCTTGCCCACATTGCGCGGCATCTGCCCGGCTATCTACGACATGAATTTGGCATTCAAACGGGATGCCGACGTGCCCATCAATCTAAATTCTGTGTTGAATGGCGAGAAACTGAATCCGTATGTCCTCATACGACGGTTCCCCGTGGACCAAATCCCAACGGACGAGAAGGAGGCGGCTGCCTGGCTGCAGAATCTCTATGTGGAAAAGGATCGCATTATCGACAGCTTCCATGAGACGGGCAGCTTCTTCAAGAACTCGGGCATCAAGGAAGTGCCCAGCACCGTCTTCGAGCCACGCCTCATCAGCCTGATCGTCTTCAGCTCCATAGCCATCTCCGCAATTGGCTCTCTCATCTATTATCTGATGATCTCATTGCTGACTGCCAACTGGTGTGGTGTCATCATTGTTGCATCTATCTTCGGGCTATGTGAGTAGGCTGAAAAGTTTCTTAAATTTTATAAAAAATTTATTGAAATATCCTTGAATCCTTTCAGTTTCGGCGCTGCTAAGAAGAGCAAACAACGTCACGCAGATCAGCAAAGGTTCCAGCTATGGCGTCAACGAAGGCAAAACGAAAGCCAATTGAGTTTCTTCTTTTTTAAACGGGGATTTAGGCGTTATATACATGCATTTATTTGTGTATATTATTTTGTTAACGATTTTTATAGACAATTTGATAATAAATGAATGAAAAGTGAATATTTCGTTAAATAGAATATCTCAGTTTAGATACATTAATTGACCAGTCTGAACTTTGGCATAGCCTGCTTATCGACTTGTTCGTTTATTAAATAACTGCAGTCAATGAGTCAAGCTGATTAGATAAAAGTTTTAAATGTTTATATTTGTTCGAAGGCAACGAATAGAGGCATAAAATTGTTAGCATTTGGCGCAATGCTTTTTGCCCAAAACCTTAATCAGTTTTGTCTACCAATAAATATTTACTGCCTTCGCAAGCCTTGACAACAATAAAAATATGTAACAATAAATAAAACTAATCAGAAATAAACATTTTGTATTGTATTGTTTATAAAGCTTAAACACCTTTTTAAATTTTGGCGCCAATTGCCACAACAGCTGTTCTTGCAGAATAGGCATAAGCCAGGGCGGCGCTAACAGCTGTTGGTTGGCAGCAATGCATCGATAAGTGCTGCGGTTGACGTGCGCGATAGTTACATCGATTGTCGTTCAGCGCGAAGCACACGAAAACAACTATAGCTAAATAAATAAATAAAAAAAATCAACAAACGCACAATAAACGTTGCCAAAAGGTAAAGTGCGCGCATAATACATATGTGAGCTGTACAAATACATATATTTTGATGGTGCATAAAAAGTCAATTGGTGTCAAGCAGCTATAGATTGGTCAATTGATTGTGAATCGTATGTGTGTATATATATATATATAAAGGCTACCTCAATATAAACGAAATATATGCATGAATAACGTATTAATGACACGAGATCAATGAACTGAATAGTCATCAAATGTGTTACTAATAGTAATTGGAGCATGGAATTCTCACGTTGGCAAAAACAAACACACACACACACAACGCAGTCATACGTACACAATACAAACACACACACACGTATATATATAGGTATATAAATATACGTGTGTATATATATCGATATACATAAGCGCGCGCGCGCTCACATTTTGTTTGCCACAGAAAAAGTATCTTTCATACGTAATATATGTAAATCAGTTTGAAGATACAAAGATTCATTTATGACTTAACTTTTGCAAGCTTTAAAGACTGCACGGACTTTGTTCAGTAATAACAATCATAATCTATACGAATTGCATTTGCTGTCCGCCTTATCTGCCCAACAGCCCACACCGCCCACTGCGTCACTCCCCCCTTTCTCTATCAGTGTTCGGATTGTTCAGATAAAGGCATTGTTTGATTATATAGTGCACATATCTATGGACTACACAATCTATTTGTTAAATTAAGTTGCCTATCTAAAGCAGCGGCTACTGTTAATAGCCAGCTGGCTAATTGATTGGAACTTTGGCCAGATTCGTTTAGCAGTGCAAAGTGAGCTGGTCATAAAACACAAAAAGGTGGCTAAATATGTATACATACACATATTACGTAAAGTTGCTAGTTAAACTAGAGACATATTTACATAGTATATATTTAGTATATTAACTTACGATTCCTATACCTATATTATCTGTTTCTTTTTATAGAACATATTCATAAAGAGCGCAATCATGATTACGTTAAAGGAGCTAAAAAAGTTGAGACTGATCCATCTATGTATTGCTATAACCTTCTTCACCAGCGGCCTCACCGTCAATTTGCTCCAACTGCTGCTCCACATCTGCCTAAAGCCTTTCAATAAACATCTCTTCCGTAAATTAATGTACTATTTATGCTATTCCTTCTACTGCCGTAAGTATAGATACCAAATAAATATATAAATATAATATAAAACTTTTTGCAAAATGATTCACAGAGCTTGTGTTTGTGGCCGATTGGTATGCGGGCTGCAAGATGCGCGTATATATGGATGCCGAAGATGAGAAGAAATATGCTGGCAAGGAGCATGTGCTGCTCTTGATGAATCATAAATATGAAATCGATTGGCTAGCTGGCTGGATGATCTGCGACAAGGTCGGAGTGTTGGGCAATTGCAAGGCGTATGCGAAAAAGGCCATTAGATATGTGCCCTGCATGGGCTGGGCCTGGTGGCTAGCTGAGTTTGTCTTTCTCAATCGTGACTATGACAAGGATAAGGAGATTATTGCTAAGCAGTTGAAGATTGTCTTTTCCTATCCTGATCCCACTTGGTTGCTGCTGAATGCCGAGGGCACTCGGTTCACGCCTGGCAAACACGAAGCTTCAGTTAAGTTTGCCCAGGAACGGGGCATGACGCCACTTAAACATCATTTAATACCACGCACAAAAGGATTTACGGCCAGCATGCCCACGTTGCGTGGCATTTGTCCGGTCATCTATGACATCAATTTGGCCTTCAAAAGCGATGAGAAGGTGAGTCATTCACTAATTACTCTGCGGTCTCTTCATTTAGTTGCTATTCGTTTATAGGTACCTCCCACCATGCTGTCCCTGCTCAATGGCAAATCCGTTGAGCCTTATATGCTAATGCGTCGCATTCCACTCGAGCAAGTGCCGGAGGGCGAGAAGGAGGCAGCGGATTGGCTGCAAAAGTTGTACGTGGAAAAGGATCGTATCATCGATAGCTTCCATGAGACGGGCAGCTTTTTTGAGAAGAGTGGTGTTAAGGAGGTGCCATTCAAAATCTACGGACCACGTCTCAGCAGTTTACTCAACTTTGCTGGCTGGGCAACGTATTCGTTATCATTTATCTTCTATTACCTTATCTCGTCCCTGTTGGCAGCGAATTGGACTGGTCTGATTACAGCGCTCTCTGTGCTGGGCATCTGTAAGCATGACGTGATCTGTATATGTATATTGAAGCTATTAATATGCTATTCTCTTCTCATTACAGTCTATTGGCTAATGGGCGTGGCAATTAATAAGACACAAATTAGCAAAGGCTCCAGTTACGGTGCACAGAGCACAAAAGCGAGCGCACATTAATTTGTATAAATACGAAAATCAAATTGTTTCGTTGTTTGTTAACGAGCGTGTTTAGTCAATGAGCCAAGCTGATAATCTCACAATTATATATCTCTATACACAAATAACTTTTAATCGCAAATTCTTGCTTGATACGTTTTATCGGCAGTCCTTATCTCTATTTTCTGTTTCTCTTGTTTTTGTTCTTGGCAACAAGTGAGTTAAAATCTATCAGTTTGGGTATAAATTTAATGAATTAATGAATACATGGATAAGGTCTCGCACACTAGACATACAAAACGTTGAAAATAATGCAATAAAAATTAATAAATAAATTCAACAAGTTTATTTGATTCTTTTTTTTTTGTTTTGAATAGGGAAAGGCGAATTTGATACTAACAGCTGACTTGGTATCGATTAAATGACAATATCGATAGTTGAGTTAGCGCTGCCATCACAACCTCTGGCCATCGATTGTATAAAAATGCATCGAATATCATAAGTATCGATAGTTTTCCAGTTCTACTCCCCATTTTTATAAAACGCCAAATGAAAATTAAAAAAAACTTCGTACCTTTAATTTAATGCAATAATATGTGCAATTTGAAGGTGAGTTAACGATCACTGACCAATCTAGTGCCACTATGCGATGAAAACAAATGAATACTGAAGTGAAAAGTGAAACGTAACACTGCCTCCAGCTTGCAGTTTGTCATTTGTCATCCATTTATAAAAAAGGGGGGCTCGGGCACTGTCCTATTGGTAGGCTCAAGGACCGTCTGTTATATATGTATATATAGATATATATCTATATATGTATATACGGAACGCTTGCTGCAGCACAGGACTGTTGATGGGGGGTTTGCTGGTGACAAAAAATATAAAAGTGTCTTTGTTTGAAGGAAAAAGAAAGCAGACGGTGAGCTGATGACGTTGAACTACGTACAAATTTCTCCCCAGTTATATATACAAGGTGATAAATATATAAACGACATTTGTGTACACATACATATAAATATACATGTGTGTGTGAGTGAGTTTTTTTTATAAAAAGAAATGCAAATCACCATGAAATGTTTAAGGAAGTGTTGCGAGTTTCCAAATTCTTGCATATACATAGGTATGTGGCAAGCACACACACACACACACACCCACCCATAGACATAGTGTATAAATACCAGCATACATGCAAATGTGTACAGCTATATATATACACTGTGTGCGTGTGCATGAATGTGTTCTGTTGAACGACAGCTGACGTTGTTGGGGGTATCGAAACGGTATCGGTGCGGTGTATCGGTAATCGTAAAACAAGTTAAAGGCGCAACGTACTTCCTATGTACATATATACGTACATAGATTATATATTGACATAATAGATCAGTATATAAATGTGTATGTAAGTGAATCGAATGTTTTCCTCTGGTTTTATAGCATGCCGATTCAGGCGCCCTCATGGACAGACTTTCTCAACTGTCCCATCTGCTGCAATGAGTTCGAAGCCAGCCAACGTGTGCCGATCAGTCTCGGCTGCGGCCACACCATTTGCAAGCCCTGTCTGACCACACTCTACAATCGGCAATGTCCCTACGATCAGGTAAGATTTATCATAGGCAAATCATTTAACAAAATTTAAATGATTTTTTTTTTTTGGTGTGTGATTTAGACTCTAATTGTAACGGACATCGATAATTTGCCCTTTAACTATGCGCTGTTGCAGCTGGTGGGCATTGGAAACGGCAATGGCAATAGTAATGGCAATAGCAATAGCAATGGCAATGGAAGTGGAGCAGCTGGTGGCAAAAGCGTTCCCAACAAGGAAGCAGAGCTGGCAGATTTGGCGCCAAGTGTGCTTAAGCTGCCGCCGGAACAACTCAAGTGCTATAGGCTGGGCAAGAAATGTATCGAAGATCTGGCCTTGCATTTAAGATCCTTTCCAAATTTGAACAGCAGCAATTTACTAACCAGGCCCATGCAACGCAAGCTCGTTACCCTGGTCAATTGCCAGCTGATGGAGGAGGAAGGTCGTGTGCGTGCTCTGCGTGCTGCTCGTTCCTTGGGCGAACGTACCGTAACCGAGCTAATTCTTCAGCATCAGAATCCACAGCAACTCAGCTCGAATTTGTGGGCAGCGGTGCGTACACGTGGCTGCCAGTTCTTAGGTCCGGCCATGCAAGAGGAAGTACTCAAGCTTGTCCTGCTCGCCCTGGAAGAGGGCTCCGCGCTCTCTCGCAAAGTGTTGGTCATGTTTGTGGTACAGCGGTTGGAACCACACTTCCCGCAGGCCTCGAAGACAAGCATTGGTCATGTGGTGCAGCTGCTCTATCGTGCTAGCTGCTTCAAGGTGTCCAAGCGCGAGGCAGACTCTTCGCTGATGCAGCTCAAAGAGGAATTTCGCACTTACGATGCACTGAGACGCGAACACGATGCACAGATTGTACAAATAGCCACAGAGGCTGGCCTACGCATTGCGCCCGAACAGTGGTCGTCGCTGCTATATGGCGACATTGCACACAAATCCCACATGCAGAGCATCATTGACAAACTGCAGACGCCATCTGCCTTTGCACAGTCCGTGCAGGAGCTGGTCATTGCGCTGCAGCGCACCAGCGACCCAGCCAAGCTGGCACTTTTGCACACTCATTTGCAATATTTGGCAAGCATTGATCCATGCGTAGAGGTAGCGGCCTGGGAGGATGTGTCCAAAGCCTTGGACGCTGTACGGAATGCTGTAATGGGTCTGGTTCACTACTTGCAGCACCATGGCATACGCAAGCCACAGGACAGTAATCTAGCCGGTGGATCTGCGAACAACAATAACACCAAGTACAAAATTAGTCTGTGCCGCGATCTGAATCATCGACGCGTTTGTCCACGCGGAGCCAGCTGCACATTTGCCCATTCACAGGAGGAGGTGGAACGTTATCGGGCACGAAATCGTGGAAAGCATATTAAGTCACCCATGAACATGGCAATACCCAATATGCCACCAGGCGGCAAGAAGACATTGCCCTTGGGCAGCGAAGTGCCCACTGGTGCCATGCTGCCCATATCGCCAATACGCTATATGCAACCGCCACCACCAGCACCGCCTAATCGTAGCTTTCTTGATCCCAATTGCAATATGCCACCAACAGCGGCACACAATCTGTCGCCTGGTGCTGTACATCCACAGATGCTAAATGCGCACCACAGTCCTATTGGACGACAGCAACAGCAACCACATACTACGCTCAATGGACTGCTTGTGCCACCACCACCACCGCCAATGCGATATGAGCAACGCTTTAACTTTGCACCACCGCCACGCAATGCAGCGCGTATTAACCCACCGAACTACAACAGCAACACCAACAACAGCAGCAATAACAACCACAACAACAACAACAATAATCTACATAATCACAACAAGAGCTTCTGCAGCATGCTTCCCTTCTTTGGCAACGAGGCCAAAGGCAACGTCGAGATGTCACAAAAACTAGGCGGCAATAATCCATGGGAGCATACGTATATGCCGGCGCTAGTGCCGCCGCCGCCGTCCAGCAAAAATCCCAGTCGCGTTATGTCGACAATTTCACATTCAACAGCTGATACCTCATTTTTTGAAAAGAAACCGCCGAGTAATGTTAACATTGAGCCGTTGGGCGAGAGTGCAGCAAATACCGAATCCATGCCATTGTTTAGACCTAGCAACACCAACAATAGCAACAGTAGCAACAACAACAGCAACATCAACAACAACAACTCCTTGATATTCTGGAATAACAGCAATAAGGATTCGGCGAACTTCGTGCGTTCCGATTCCATATTGGATGACGATGCGTCCACATTTGATGTGCCCACCGGCTCATCGATAAACAGTCGCTATGGTCCCATTTGTCCAAAACGTAATGCGACAAACAATTGGAATTGGCTCGTGGAGAATGAGACGAAAAATAATAACGAGTTCCTCAGCGAGAAGAGCACAAGCTATACAGGATTTGAGCCAAAGCCAGGCTATAAACCAGAGCACAATGACAACACCAATGCCAATAAGGTAAAGTCTTTTTAGCATTTAATCTAATTTAGTTTCCCAGTTAAACGATTCCGTTTACAGAGCGTCGCTGGACGTGATAGCGTGTACATGTGGAATAACGAACTGAATGCAAATGCCAGCAGCCCGTCGAGCAATTATTGGAACAGCAGCACAAGCAGCGCGCCAGCGGAAAGACAGAAGCAGCACGATAGGAAGCCAATGCTGATGTCCGAGGATAGCATGGAGGGTGGCATCGACAGCGGCATGATGAGCGAGCTCGAAAAGAATCTAGTGGACATTGTGGAGGTCTGGTCAAATCCGGATGATAGCGGCATAAAGCTGGACTAAGCCAAGGATATATATATATATATATATATATATATATATATATATATATATATATATATATATATATATATATATATATATATATATATATATATATATATATATATATATATATATATATATATATATATATATATATATATATATATATATATAAAACATCGTTCGTTCGTTCGTTTGTTCGATCGAGTGGAAACATAATGCAATCATTTTACAAAATGTCATTTAGGGGACATTTCGACAGGTTTGTATACCGCACAGCTTAAAAATTCTAGAATTTTTCAAACTAACTAACACTAGCAAATAGTTGAAGGTCGATCATTATTCGATCGGTCCATGAAGAAAGATAAAACGAAACAAAAACAAAACAAAACAAAAGCAAAACAAAAAGCAAATTTGGGTAGGGGAAATTAGAATTTTAAATGTAATTATGTAATTGTCTATTTAAAGGTGTTGTCAAGCTATATATATATATATATATATATATATATATATATATATATATATATATATATATATATATATATATATATATATATATATATATGATGTTCGGATCGATCGAACCGAACGTATTATTGTTAATTTGGGTTTAAAAATTGATTCACATAGTGCTTAGAATACTTGATGTCTACAACTAGCCACGATCTTTTAGCACAACAATAATATATAGATCTAGTTTATAATATATTCAAATTGCTAACAAATTAATGATTCGTCAGTTCCATGGGTGTGGAATAGTTGCTACCCAAACATAGAAACACAATTGAAGAAGAAGAAGAAGAAAAGCAAGCTGCAGGAAATACTATTCGCAACGTCCGTTTTAAAAGAAAATGTGTAGAGTCCCGCTATAGAACTCTAGATCTAGATCTGAGAGAATATGCGACCTCAAACCTATGAACCTTTGCACTAGAATCGTATGCCAAAGTGCTAAAGCCAACTTACATAATGATGATATGATGCGTGTAGTTTCGAGGTCGGCTCGTGATTTTTATATTGGCATTATATATAGGTGTGACTGTTTCATTTAAAGCGAATATAAAAACAATTTTTAGTTTGATTTTATTTAATTTTTTTATAGATTTTATTAAATTTTTCTCTTAAATTATTAACTATGTGAAATCGAAACACTATTTTTATATATACACTGAAAGTAAAATGGATATATATATATATATATATATATATATATATATATATATATATATATATATATATATATATATATATATATATAATACTTGAGTTGGGATTAGATTTGTGGGTAGGGGGTTGACCCACATACGTTTGATAATTTATATAAGTATGCGTGGATAAATGTTTATATTTCTTAAAGAAATTTTAATAACGCTATTGTGCGATGTTGTTAACTATTGTACTATATTATTAAATTTATTGAAAATAAATTAAAATCATGTCCCTTTTACGTTGTACTCGTTGAACTGTATACTTGCAGCCCTGTTAAAATAACTACAAAATACTATATATAATTAATATATATATATATATATATATATATATATATATATATATATATATATATATATATATATATATATATATATATATATATATATATATATATATATATATATATATATATATATATATATATATATATATATATATATATATATATATATATATAAATACCTTAACTAACTACGTATGTAATACATGCGTTAATATTTTTAATTGATATATTAATATTATATATTAATATCAGAAAGATAAACAAATATTCATTTTTTTTTGTTTGCCTAAAGACTTTCGATTCTAAATGCTAAACTAAAGTGGATTTTTATGTATAGAAATATGAAATATATTTTAAGCAAAAGTCAAGAACCTATCATACCTACCTATCGTAACATATGACAGAGATCGAACGATACTACATGATATATAATTATAACTGATCCTGATTTGATCTGCATTAGAAATGAATATGTTGTTAAAATTGTATGTATAAAAGAAAGCAAAGAAAAACTGGAGACAACAACAAGATGATCGATCCTATGTATATTTAATTTTCTCAGTTGTTAATGCAAAAACAGAGTTATGTTCTGTTTGGCTGTTTGGTTGCAAGCAATACATACAAACTTATATTTGTGTGTTTTTTTATATAGAAAAATGATATTGTATGTATATGCAGCAGATGATAAAGATGAAAAAACTATGTTCATTTGGTTAATGTATTATGTAATAAGCAAAAAAATGAATTGATGAAAACAAAATGCGATCAATATTTGTATATGTATATATATATATATATATGTATATATATATATATATATATATATATATATATATATATATATATATATATATATATATATATATGTGAAAACGAATGAGATTTGTAATATGTATTTGTAATTTGCTCGCAAAACCAATTTGGTCTCTAGTTCCGCACTTTCTTCAAGTGTTGTAAAACGTTTCATGAACCAACTCTCACATCCGAAACCTTAAACCTTCTGTGTACTTAAAAGACACCGCTCTCAAATTAAAAATTGAAATTGAAGAACATTCGTGGTGCAGTTTAGGTCTAAACCCAATGGGTTCATAACTGTCATTGTTGAAGTTTTGTAATCTTATAAAAAATATGATCTATATACATATATCGCTTGGAGGAATTTTAAGCTTCAGCTCCAAGTGCAAATCGTCAAAAAAGAAACTATTTTCTATATGCTATACATTATGATATGTATTATATTTAATACACGTATTTTTTGTATTATTACTAAATATTATTTTAAGCCAATTTCGATTTCTGTTAACCCTCCCAAAAAACAAAAAAAAAAACAATTTTTATTTATTTTATTTTGCCAATAAATTTTTTCAATTGAATTTCAGTTGTTTGCTTTTGATTTTAATTTTAAGTTAATATAAGATTTAAGTCATACATATGTTATATATATATGTTATATAGTACGTGTGTGTGTGCAACATATCAGAGCCGATTATACATTTAGCTAATTGAAAACTTAGAAACTTAAACGATACCACCACCCACTAAGAAAAAACGAAATACCACCCGAAGTTAACTATGATTAAGTAAACAGTAAACTAGTTATGGACAATCGATTCAAAGTTCTATGAGACATAATTCTCAACTAAAGTTATATATATATATATATATATATATATATATATATATATATATATATATATATATATATATATATATATATATATATATATATATATATATATATATATATATATATATATATATATATATATATATATATATATATATATATATATATATATATATATATATAGTTATACATACTGATACTAGTTATATATGTATATATATATATGCCTATTTGAAATAGACGCTTCTGTTCCTCTTGTGATTAGGGTTAGTGAAGTTAAACCAACTTTAATCAATTAAATACAAAACTTTGCAATCTGAGTGTAATAGATATATATATATATATAGTATATAGAAAGCTGATCTACGCTCTACTCAAGTGCTTCAATGAAAAAAGTAGCTGCAAAAACCATGCGCTTCTTTTCAATTGGCCAAGTGACTTACAATAGTTTATCAATCCATATATATATATATATATAGTATATACGCTTCCAGCCTGATGCATCAAATGTGTTGGGCCACGGACAATACCAAAATACCGAAAATACTAACAACAAAATACCAACAAAAGTTCATGCTATACACCAACATTTTGCCAGCTCTCTAAACAAATAGAAAACCCAAGAAATGTCCACACTTTGAATATATGTACAAAAATAATATAAAATAATAATAATAATAATAATAATAATAAATTATGGAATATTCAGCGATGAGGCATAGATTTGTGTTATTATAGTTGGAGATTCTTAAATTGTGATGATGTGAAATTTACAGTTAACATATGAACTACTCCCAGTTTAATGGGAGAACAAACAAATGTCTTTATATTTCCATAGATATGTACTAATTATTATTATAATAATAATCTTAAACTAACTAACTAATTGTAACAATATAACATAACCGATCTTCAACAAGTAATGCATATATATATATATATATATATATATATATATATATATATATATATATATATATATATATATATATATATATATATATTATTTGATATTTCAACTACAAGATATTGTATCTGACAGATACTTTTGTCCTGTTTTTTTGTAATTGTTCCAGTGTTGGTCTAAAAATCAACTCAATTAAATTTATATATTTGTGTGTAATTTTTTTGTGTGCTGAATTTTCTTAAAAACTCAAAAATATAAATGTATTAGAAATTGAACAAAAATTAACGAATTAATGTGTGTGTGCGTGTGAGAATTCTCAATAAAAGTTATTAACTAATACTAAATATGGATGTAGTTAAATTCTGTTTCATATGTAGAGCGAATTGGCAACCAACTACAGCATTGCTGATTACTCTTGTACCCTGCACACATAGAATTTGGGAATTCAAAGTGTAAAGGGTTAGTATGGAGTAGTGGTATGTAACAAGCAGAAAGAGGTGTGACAGACAGTCCTCTGTGCAGGGTTCAACACTATTTTTTAATGAATCTTTGAGAGAGAGAGAGAGATAGAAAGAGAGAGAGATAAACTCTTGAATGAATCTTCAAAGCACTATTTACACTTTCAGCTAATGTGCTCTGAGCAAAGTCTTACTTTTGATTCTTATGGTTTGATTTTGTTGCATATAGAAATTTCTGTGGTTGATTATGAGTAAAGTTTCCGAATGATGGGAGAGTTTAGCACAATTAACAAGTCTGGAATATTTATTTGACACACTTTATATATAATTCATGGAAGTAAGACTATGATGCTCAGTCCTGCAGCTTTGGCCTCCACATAACGGGCATATCGAGCTGTTTCATTTCGCCCAGCTCCAGCAGCCAGACGCTACCATTTTTGCCCTGCTCAATGACCTTTATGAGATTTGCTGCACAGATCTCGGCCGATTGTACCTTGTGTGTGTGTTTGTTGACGGTTGTGTAAGGTTTAAATGTCATCTTGTTCATCATATCGAATATCAGAGGCGTGTCCGTAAACCCTGGACAGATGGTTATAAAGCCAACGCCAGTTTTCTCATAATAGCGTGTATCCTGGAGTGTATAAGGAGTAAGAGAGTGAGTGAGCCTGAGTTGACAGTTAAGTCTATTGATACGTACTCCTAATCCACGAGTGAAGGCCGTCACACCATGCTTGGCCGCCGAGTAGACGGACATGAGTGCAGTTGGCTCTATTCCAGCCACCGAAGAGATATTGATCACAAGTCCACCCCGACCGCTCTTGCTCTTGTCCATATACTCCAAGGCTATGAAAGAGCTATGGATTAAGCCCAACTGAAAAGTTAGGTTGGTTATTGGCTGGAGTATTAGATAGGAGACCTATGCTATCCCACCAAATTGATTTGAATGGTCAACTCCACAAAGTTGTCGTTCATCAGACCCATGCCATTCACAACCACATCGAAGTGCTCCAAGCGTTCAGCCGCCGCTTTGTAGGCCGCCTCAATCTCCGGTTTCTGGGTGATGTCCACTTTGTGATAGAATATATCAGTATTTGAATATTGTTTCTGCCAAGCCGCCAAGACTTGCTCATTCAGCGTCAGATCAAATATGGCCAATGCCTAAAAGGCGCAGAATGAGTTGAAAAGGAAAACTTGTCTCACTGGATGGTAGAACCTACCTTGATCTGGCGGTCGAGCAGCTGGGCGCACACTTTTTGGCCAATACCCCCAAAGCCACCGAGGTAAACCACATTTTTACCAGTCAAATTCATTCTCAATTAACACTCTTTACTTTCGGAATTAATATATGTATATATATTTTTTTGTTGACGTTGCTCAGCTTGTTTTCGGTTCGACGTTTACTTCTCAACTGATCGCCGCCGCTCGCTATAGTTTGTTAGAGCTAGAACAGAGACTTTGAGCGTTGACGTTTATCAGTTCGAGTTGGCTCTTCGAGCTTCAGATACCCTGCATTTAGAGGAGTACTGAGCTTGTGTAGTATATACGTATATACGTATATTGTTGATAAGGGCTGTGAACTGAAGCGTTTTATCAGGCTTAGTCTGAAGAGCGCATCTCGACCATAGAGCTTCACTTGGAATATGTTTATTAGTGTGTGTAATATATAAAGCGCAAATGTAGGTTATATTTTTAATAATTACATGCTGCAAATACATTTTTAAACTCGCTCACGAACTGAAGAGAGTTTATAAGTTTTGTGCAATATTTGTCTAAAGATTTAATGATTTAAATCTATTGATTAACGAAAAGTAATTTAGATACGCTTCTTGGGGGCGTGACAAATTATCAAAAATTATAGCTTCCAAAGCTTTAGAGCTCGACTTTCTATATAATATATATATAATATAGCTGCTCTTGACTCATGAGCGAGCATTAGGCAGTCGACTGCAAGCTTCTTACTTATTTTTATTGGCAACTTAAAAGTTTCGGGTTAGTCAAACATAGTTTGCCGTAATGCTTAAGCTAGATTACATCTGAGTATGTTTATATCGTAGAACCTCACACCACTTAACACATTATCTTTTAGCTATCAAGCAATAAACTTGTTTCTACAGTGATAAATAATTTAATATTTCGTAGGAGGTAAACGATAATATAAAATTTTTATTGCACGAATAATAAAGAGTTAAAATACATGAAAATTAGGTCAGTTTTATTAAATTTATTAGCTAGAATCAGTAAGAACTGTGACATAAAAAAGAAAAGGATAAGGAATTCAAAAATCCTTTAGATATTGACAAAGTTTTAGATTAGTGCAGTTGGGAAGTTGTGTGTATGCAAAATTTATACTATAATATATATTCTCCACACTTTTAAGGCGAATGACTGATAATCACAACCTTCACTTTTGTATATGTGGTCTAAGATAAGATATAATTACATTATATACATATGTTGATCTTATCAGAATCTTTTCCAGACTAGACGAGGTAAACCAATTGAGTATGCTCTGTATTTCTCTTTCTTACACACGTTTACATACTCTCCTCTCTCTGCTCACTCTGTCACATACTCTTCTCTCTCTCTCTCCCTCTCTCTCTCTCCCCCTCTCTCTCTTTCTCTCTATTAGAATATCTCTCTACCTCTCTTTATTTCTCTGTCTCTCTCTCTCCTTATCTGCCTGTATATCTCTCTCACTGTCTGTCGCTCTCTTTGTGTATGTCTCTCCGTCCGTCTCTCTCTATATCTTTCTCTCTCTTCCTCTCTCGCTGTCTTTCTCGTTCGCCTTAGTTGATTGCTGTTCACCGGAACTTAAGTGCATACAAAACGGGAAGCCCTATGAGAGCATTTGCAAGTGCGTGGGCCAATTGCGCAATCTGTGAGCTGTTCAGGTCGGGTGTATCCGTATCCATGTACAAGCAATATCAATATTAAGTTCACTATTACAACATCGCAGCTATGCTAGTTGCTGTGGCGGTTTGTAAGCCGATCGGTTGGAGATGCCACTTGGGAAGGTCATTGCGCAGACAATGTGAGGCTTGGGTTACCCACGAGGTGATGCAAGTGGTGCAAATGTGCTTAGGTATAAATAACCACAAAGTTAGTCAATGCAGCATCAGTTCGAACACAATCAACTACACGATTAGATCGACAGGATGCAGCGCTTCATTTGTTTATTAGCCACAGTAGTTGCCGCTGTGTGGGGCGTTGCAGTGGGCGCCACGTCAAGGCCCATCATTACGATCACGCGATCTGCAGCGCCGTCACTTCAACGTGGCTACCAGGAGCAGGACACAGCACGTGCCTTCTACTCTTACGGCTACAGTGATGAGAATGCAGCCAGAGCGGAGTATAGCGCATTGGATGGCACCTCTCGTGGCTTCTACTCCTATGTGGACGCCAATGGAGAGTTGCAGACGGTCAAGTACGAAGCAGGCGGTCGGGACGGCTTCAAGGCGGAGGCTAGTAATCTGCCTAAAGCACCCGTTGATGACAAGAAGCCACCATTGCCGGTGAGCGATACGGCTGAGGTTCAGCAGGCACGTCAGGCCCATCTCAGTGCTATACGTGAGGCACAGCAGGCTGAAAGGCAGCAGCTGCCGCAGAACGAGGAGCAGCCATTGAGTGATGAGGATGCCGATATACTGGAACGAGTGCGTGCAGAGCTGTCTTCCATGCTGGCGGAGCGACAGCGAGGCGAGTCTCAACAGGAGAATCAAAAGGAAGGGGCAACAGCTGCCAAGGAGGATGAAAACCAGGAGGAGGAAGTAGATAGACAGCGGGAGAGGGAGCTGGAGAGAGAGCGGGAGCGCCAGAGTGAGCAGGAGCGGGAGCTGGAGAGAGAGCGGGAGAGGAAACAAGAGCGTGAAAGGAAGATAGAACAGGAACTGGAACGCACTCAGACCCAAGCACTACCGCGCTCACGTGAGCAACGCCTGAAGCTGTCAAGCGATGCTAACGATCTGCGTCTGCGCACCGTCTACAGCCTGGCGGACCTTCGTTCCAGTAGTTACCTAAAGCTTAGCGATCTCGAGAATCGTCAGGATCTGCGTGTGCCAGTGAGCGCTTACTACTCCTACGTCTCACCCGATGCCAAATATAGCGTGACCACTCCCACCGAACTGAGAACCCTGCGACCCGTGGCACTAAGTCGCAGCCTGGTCTTGAGTAAGCGGAACTAGAATGTGTGTATGTGGAAGGATTTGTTGTGACCCTGGTGGAATTTGGAATTTAGTTAAGTCTAGTGTTAAGAATAAATGCATTTTGTGCACCATAGTGCCCTACACATGACAGTTGTAAAGTGTTATTGGGGATGGAGTGTGGTTAGTTTAGTTTTTTTTGTCTAAGGAGGGGTACGAGGCGCAGGTAACTCTATAAAAAGGGTGTCCTTTCTGTGGAGTCCTTTCTGTAGAGTCGTTAAGTTATACTCATAACTGTCTAGCAAAGACTTGCGTTGAGTAAATATTACGTCGACTGGTCTAGGAAGGGAAATAGATCAAGGCATTAAGTTTAATCCATACAAAATCTCCATTAATCGTATGCTTAAAGTAATATCTGGTGATAGGCGAGTGTCTAAGTAGGATTTGGAGCGCAACATGCAGCCTTCTCTATCCAAAGGCAATATCTCTAAGGACTTGGTTGTTCCGTACCCTCCCTCACAATAACATTCCTCAATCACATTTTTGGCAATATTTCAATATTTATTAACAGAAACCAAAACAAATGAGTTTATGGGATGACAAATATAAGAGACTTACGCCACTGGCAGATATTCACGTGTAGGTGCCGCCTTCAGCAGGGAATTGTATTTGTAAATGTAGCCAGTGGCTGGTCGATAGACGTACAGAGGCTGGGATATGATGTTGTAACTGGACTGAATAGCTGACTTAATGATTGGTTTGGTTAGCTGATTGCGCAGCTTCTCCGCCTCGAAACGCTTGAAGAAGGCTACCTTGGCCGCAGCCACCTCTGGTGTATCCTGTACAGGTGACAAGTTTGAGCCGCCAGCTGAACGTAGCTTGGCTTCTGCATGAGCAGCCAGATGCTGGGCACGTAGCTGGGCAACTTCTGGCGTCTCCTTATTCGGCTGCTGTTGCAGGCTGCTCGAGGTAATGCGAAAGCCAGAAGCATCTGCTGTATAGTCCACCGTCTGCTGCTCTCCCCGGGCATCCACATAGCTGTAGGAACCATGTGTAACGCCATCTGCGGTGCGTGACTCGTGCTTGGAGTAGAGTGGAGCCGTATAGCCATAAGCATACTGGCCATGCTCATCCTGACTGTGATACTGGCTGATGGTGCCGGCTGCCAGTGGTGCGCCATAGTGCAGCAGTGAGCCACCGAAAACAGCGTGCAGTGGTGCCAGTAGCAGGCACAGATAAAAACTCACATTCAGTGGTTGCATTTTGGATTTCTTTCGTTTGCTTTTTTGGGTGGGTTTATGAAGAGGCGCTGCTAGTGTCGTGGACTAGTACTCGCTCTAGAGAACTCTGTGCGGGTCAGTGGTGCAGTGGTTGCTTTTTATAGGCGCCTTACAGTTGCCGAAAAAAAAGAGCTAACTTTGCCAATTCGTGCGTTCTTCGGGAAGGTCGTCCAGTTTACTTTCATATTCCCTGTTTTTTCGGGCTCATTGTTGTTGCTGTGGGTCTTCCTCTTCCACTGCTTGTACATAAATATTTTGTCGATTTCAACAAGTTGAGCATAAATTTGTACACAAAAGCCGCAATTTGTTTTCATCTGCCAGGCAAAGGCAAAAGCGAACCCAAGAACTTAATCAGGCCAGCTTTTGCACGTCCCTAAGGTCAAGGAACCAACCGCTACCTTTTGATATATGTTGTTTATGCCGCTATTATATTTAATTGAAATCAAAATATGCAATACGAATATGTATGAAATGTTGTCCGATGAGTTGCAGCTGAAAAAGTGCATGAGGTGAGCCCAAGTGGAATTCCTGCTTCGATCCACTCGATTATTGACTGATTCGTTCGGTTGACACTGTGGAAGGCGTATCGTCTAGCTTGTATATCTCTTATGATTTTGATTTTTATGACATTTTTCTTTGCAAGCGAACCGAATACTTCCGAACTAGATTATGAAGTCTATATCTATGACACTAGACAAATCAATAGTGTCTATATCTATAAGAGCAATTCTCAAATCAAAGTCCACACAACATAGTCTTCAAATCTCTTTATTAGCTCATGTAATGTTTGACAAAATTAATTTTAGTAATAGAAACCAGAGCTATAATAACGTGGAATGCTGTAGACAGACTGCACGGGCAGAATGATATGGGAGCTGGCGCGTGGCACAGATCGAGCGCTGATCAGCTCGTTGCGAAGAGTTTCGGAGGCGACGCGTTTTAGATGAATCGACTTGGCGGCAGCTACCTCGGCTGTGTCGGCAATGGGAAGAGGCAAGTCCACATTTGATTGACCGATTGATTGAGCTCCGCCTGACTGTTGAGCCTGCGCCAGATGCAGTCGAGCCGTCTCATGAGCCGCCAAATGGCGCGAAGTGCCGGCGGCAACCTCGACGGCGTCAACACGATTGTTGGTAGCGGCTGTGGCAGTTGCAGCGGAAATGTCACCTCCTGTCGAGCCGATCGTACGAAACTGCTGCGGCAAATTAGTAGCAGCCACATGGAACCCCTTGTCATCGGCCCTAT
The DNA here is from genome assembly GCA_035045945.1 of Drosophila anceps. Taxonomy (NCBI): domain Eukaryota; kingdom Metazoa; phylum Arthropoda; class Insecta; order Diptera; family Drosophilidae; genus Drosophila; species Drosophila anceps. The sequence goes on along the minus strand of JAWNON010000186.1, from coordinate 7,448,142 downwards.
AGTCCACGGTCTGCAACTTGCCAGCTGCATCGCGATAGCTGTAGCTGCCACGAGTGATGCCATCCAAGCTGCGGAACTCCTGTTTGCTAGAATGTGGCTCAGCATAGCCGTAAGCATATTGACCCAGTACATCCTGCGTTTGATACTGCTGCTGCGTTGGAGTAACGACAGCACTGCCTTGAGCCGCATACACCAACGGGTAGCTGGAGTAAACAGCTAGACCCTGAGCCAGCGCCAAGCTGGAGGCCAGCAGAGAGAGCAACACGAATTGCATGTTGTAATGTAAGTTGAAGCTGCGTCTAGAACTCTAAAGTTCTTACTGCATTAGGCTAGCTGCAGTCACATCCTTTTATACCAAAATAAACTGTTCGCCTTTACAGGTTCTGGTTCTAGTTGTTGTTTGGGTTCTAGTTACCACCTTTCGCCCTCTGGGCTGAGGCTTTCTGTAACGAGCTGGCTGTCCACTTGCATCGCTGTCATCGTTAACGGCAACTGCTCCGACAGAGGCGTCAATTTGGCTTAATTGTAGCAAGGCTCAGCATCGTACGCAGGCAACACTCTAGAGCTAAGCCAAACAGTTTCTTATCACATGCTGGCCGCAGCTAAGAGGCCATTGCGAGCGGCAGCGAGATCAAGGCCATGACCACGAGCTGGAGAGCTGCAACTGTGCAGCAGAGGCTATGTAAACGATATTCAATTGTAATACCCTGTAGATGAGGGTAGTCTGCAAAAGAGGACATGATAAGTGGACTTTAATGTGTGTAAAAGAAAGTTTTTATTTTATAATATGGGAAATAAAGGTAATTCAATAATTTTCTAATGCAAAAAGATGTATATGTGTATAAATATACATAGTTTATGGAAATGTATCAATAAAAGAAATTTTTTTTAAATAGTTAACCTATTTTGAAGTCTGCCAAATAAAAAAGAATGCAAGCTCTAGTATACGATAGCAGCATGAAAATTAAAATACTTTAAATAAAAATCTTTTTCGTTCCATTGTTATATTATATGTTTCTTAAAAATTCATAAAATGAAAAAAAATATATATATTAAATTTAATATATGTAATATATATGCATCATATATAATCCTATTTACTTATGTGCATTTTATATATTTAATCAAATTTTTCTCTTTCAACTAGGGCATCTGCTACTCTATCACTCCTTCATGAAATATATTACATTTGTTGCTGTTGCTGCTCATTCAAGTGGTTGTCTTTAACTGCAACTGCAACTGCAACTGGACTGGCTGTAACTGATTTAAGATGCGCCACGCATCTTTTTGCCTTTTTCCAATTGGATGGCTCCCAACGGCATTTCAAGGTGAGCGAAGGCCAAGGGCCACATTTGTCCAGAGCCACGGAGCGATCAAGGTCTTGGCAAGCGCAATTTCAGCATTGCATTTGGTTTATTTTTAGCATATCTCTGGCCACGCATCGCCAAGCAGCAAGCTCTCAGGCTCTGATTAGGATTGATAGCTTGTTGGCCAAATATACCTATCTCTCTCTCTCTCTCACTCTCTCATTCTTGACTGCTTTGATAAGTGCATTTTAATGTTTAGTGAAATCTAGTTCTATGGCTGTGTATATCCCCTGTCCGCTTTTGCACTTGCTCTTAATCAGAGCCACATCCAATTCAATAATTTGCCAGAATGTTGCAGCAGCTTAATGATCTTGTTAGTCCAAGTTGCAGCGCTTTTGCTTGGACGTCTTTATGACCCTTGTCCAAATCACTTTAAATTCCAGTTCAGCAGTTGTTTACTTAACAAATTCCACTCTGCAACTGAGGCTCGCCTGGGGACTGTCGACTGTCGACTGTCGCCTGTCGCTTGCTCCTGATTTGTGCATCATTAGGTAGAGCGAAACTCAGAGCTAATTACTTATTGGCTGGAACACACCTTTGCCAAGCCGGTTTCTTTGATTAACTCAACTTTAAGTTTGCTTTGCTCAACTTTAAGTTTGTTTTCCTTTGTTTCTGATATACTTCAACTGTAAAGGTATTGTAGTTTAGTCATGCCAAATGCTTTATATACTTAGAGTTTCTTTATAGTTGTGCTGAGAAAAGTTGTTGGCAGTTTGCTATTTTCTAATTTAATATAGTTTAAATGTGTATATTCGTTCAATAATTGTTTTAATATTGCGCAAAAAGAGGTTTTTATTTTGCTAATTTACTCAAAAATAAAAAAAACCCCAACACAGTCTATCATAAGCCGAACTATGCTCTAAGTATAGATAAGTAGGGGACACAATATTACTTAAGTCTTTGTGAACACATGAACTTCATTTATGGGACTTTTGTTTAATATAGATAAAACATGTTTTTAGTATAAAAAAAAATAACATTAAGGCTCAGGTTTATGTGACAAAATCAGTTTTACAACTTTCATATAAGACAGATAATATAGATAGCTAAAGTATGTTTAGCTCTAATATAATATGTTTATACATATTATAAAATTAGATCAAATTTCATATAAAACAAGTAAGATGTTGTACTCAGGCGTTACCAACAACATAATACTCGTTTATACTCATGAGCGAAAATATACTGACTATATATTTTTTTTCGTCTTCGATTGTCTTCACAAGCATTTATTCCACCTGAAATAATAACAAACGTAGTCTTCGTATATATGAAAAGAAAAAACAATTTATATAAATTTTACTGTTATATAATTGTTATAGATAGTAAAAATTGCTTTAAAAAACGAAGAAATTTGTCGTTAAAGTCTGAAATGCTAAAAATAATCATGTTTTTGGTGTACTTTTCCATAGTTGTCATTTAATATCTGTTTTCACGATAAGATATAATTAACTAGCCACAAGAATAAATAAAATTTGACAAACTTTATGCGTGCTCTGAAGCTTATAAATATATTATAATTGTTATAAATATATATAAAGTATATATTACAATTATGTCTTATTGATTGATAAGTATTAAAGTAAACATATTTATATGTGCAATAGTCGATCCCAAAATATTTTCTATATTTTTTCTATTCTCATATCTTCTCTTAACGACACTATACGACCATGAATTGCTAAGATTTGCCTTAGCTGAGCTAATATTTCTAAACTTCAGCACTTCATTGTCCTATACAGCAATAAATCGATGAGGAGCAATTCGTAGCACTACATTAGCTGCTTTACAAGTAAACTAAACTCTCACATTACGTGCATTACAATGTTTCTTGAAGCTAAACAAAAACTCATCAATACCAATCCACTATGTCGCGAGTTCAATGGAAACAATTTGTCAAAAATTTGAATGAAAACAATCTGTAAGAGCATTTAAGCTTTGACATGCCTTTGCCAACTATTTGTTCTGATGTTTCACATTCTCTTGTCTAATAGTCGTTCGTGCCTGAATTTGTATGACGCCATGCGAGGCATTTGACCAAAATAAAACTGGTCGAAAATGTGAATGACAGGCCGCATAAATCATGACCAGCAGGGATTGGGCTAGGTCTTGTAATAAATTAACTGAACAAAAAGCTGTGTTGGTAAACACGCTTATGGTGTTTGATTAACTTTTCCTGCTTTTTTTCCTTACCCAAACTTAAAGCTGGGCAATTTCCGATCAGACAAGTTCAAAGAACTCGCTCGGAACTATTTTTGGGCTGTTGTAATCATTGGATCTCACACGATGTCATTTGCATATGAAAATATATACAATTAGCTACTGCCAAAAGAATAGCTAATCTTCCACAACTCATGAGCTCATGCTGTTTAGTTAGGCACTTGTGGACACTGCCTCGCGCCCCTCTCTATCTCTCCTTCTCTAATTTTATGCCCTCTCACTTATTGTGTTTTTGTTGCTTGTCAAATTTTACGCATCGTTTTCTAATTTCTCGACTCACACAACAAATTGACCCGCTTAATAGCAAAAAAGCTCAGAGTGAACGCTTTTCTCTTCTCTCTTCTCTCAGCTCGCATTTCTTACTCAAAACAAAACGCAATTTGAGTGGAATTTTGAGGCGTTGATAAGGCAACTGGCGTCACTTTTTGATAAATGATTTTTAGTCACTTCACGCTTTACTCTTTGGCATTTATAAATTCTATTTGTTTTTTTTTAGTAGTGAAATGAAGTCATCGCATTAAAATATACAAATTATATGTTGAATGCCTGAATGCCTGGGCTGGAACTTTGTTTTGGCTGGGAAAAGTTTGTTGTTTGTCGACCATAATGTATGCTTGCTGACAAATTCAACAGTTTTGCTTCAAGTTCTTTCGAAAAAAGCTCACTCAATTCACACAAATATCACTCATACGCCGCTTGGCCCCCTTTGTGGCGCTGGCTGCGCAATTTGACCAAACAGTTGAGTCTCGACAGCGACGGCAAACGCGCGCGCAGCAACGCAAAACAAACTGTAAACAAAATCAAAAACAAATTTCAAGAAATTTAAAAATTTTCATACATTTTTTTAAACAAAATTAATGTAAGTTGCAAAATTGTAAAAAATTGTGCCAAATCGAATTTAATTTCTATCGAAAGTTCTTCAGTGCGTATTGAATAGCAAGTGTTATGTGTACATACACACACACACACATATATATATACACAAATACAGAATATATGTGCATCAGTACACACAGCATCAGCCTTATAATCTTTTTCAATGACGGCAACATTTCCCTTTGTTGAAATTTTCAAGTGCTGCATGACCCATATTTCTCTGCTCCAAAATAGAAATTTTTGCTGCAGCTGAAGCTTTTTTCTTTCTTTTTTTTTAATATACACAACAATGCGTAGCATCGTTTTAGGCGCCTTTTCCCGCCTCTCAATCACACTTTCTCTCTCTCTTATTCCCCTCTCATTTATTTCCGTTTGTATGTATGCGGCGCTTGCGCGTTCCTGTGCTCCTGCTCCAGAAGGGACTCGCAGTCTGGGCAGGTGATGTCATCTAGAAGCTGCTGCGGCAGAGGCAGAGTCATAGGCACAGCTCCAAGGGCTGCTCAGACATGCATGCATATATACATATGTATAAATATGCCTAAGCCTGCCTAGGCGTCTGCCTAGGCCTCTGCCTCTGCTGCTGCTGCTGCCGCCGCTGTCGCTGCCTCTCCATAGGCATTTAGCATTGGTTCTGCTGCTGTCGCTGCCACTGCCTCTACTTCCACTTATGCTACGCCATAACTGACCCCCAGCTCAATGTTTTTCGTATTGTATTGTGTGTGACACCCTTGACACCCTTGACACCTACCCCAACCCTCTACCTTCACTCGCCCCATCTGCCGCCCTCTCTGCCATGTCATGTATTGCGTTTCCTGTTTAAATGCGTTGCGTTTCACATGCCTTTAATAAATTTGCATTGGAGCTCATAATATTTCATATACTTATCGTTTACAAAAATTGGGGCAGTCGTTTACATTGTAAACTATATCTATAGCTCTATAAAATCGGACAGTTTTTATAGCCTGTAATAAAGAGAGGGCATATTGTTGTGAGTGTTGGTTTTAAGAAATTGTTAACTAAATCTTTATCAATATAGTGTCATTCTCTTTCTACTATATCTATATACTCTTTCTTAAATTTAACGTGACTTTTAATCTCTGAAAATGCTGAAAAATTATGTATTATCATTGCATACTTTGCTGTGAACATAAGTACAGGGTAGTAAATTTAATTGAAACAGCACTATAAACAAATATATCAAAATAAATATATGATCTGATTACAGGGTATCTGCAAGTCGAACATTCAAAATCATAAATTTTTTACTTCAAAATGGACCAAAAGCAATTTAAATTGTTTTATATGAAATTACATTGAAATAGGTAGTTGCTATATAAGGAATAGCATCTACAGGGTATCTTCTAGTCCAACTTGACTTGCTCACTCTTAGTTTTTATGTCTACTTGCCTTAGAGATATACAAAAATTAAAAATAATATCAAGTTATGCTAAGCCAAAACGCAAACAAATTGATAGATGTTGTTTACAGGGTATCTTTGAGTCAGCCTTTCACGACTGTCTCTTAGTTGTTACGTCTGCTTGCCTTATAGACACACAAACATCAATTGGAATTCATATTGTTCTCCTATTTTGGCTAAACCTAATTAATATATTGGGATAGCCACGCGCTGCCTGCCAGCTCGAGATGCGGATGTTGCGAGATGAGCCAAAACATTTATATAGTCATGTGTATAAATATATATAAAAAGGTATATATATGCCCCTATATACGTATGCCTCTATATATTAATGGTCTTGCCAGCCAAAGCGGATTATGAAGTATCTTTTTCTCGATTGTATCTTAGCCACGTTTCTTGCCCATTTGCCGGGTTTGTTCGAATCGCCTTTTGTCATGTTTTGCGAGTTTGCTGTTGCTGTTGTTGTTTTTTCTTAAGTATTTATGGGTTTCCAATTACCGGAACACAAAAGGGCTACGAAACAAATCATATTAATGGGCGTGGCAGACACGCAGCGCTGTAATTAGTTTTTACACTTGACATTTGTGGAGCTGAGTAAGTCGCAGATATGTTAGGTGAGCAAGCTGAACAGCAAAACGACAGAATTTAGCTAGTAGAAAGTACTAAAGACTTGGTAACACAGTGAGAACCCGACAAAGTGCAGCAATTCACTCTATGGAGGGTAACGCCCAAATCTATAAGAAATCAGGGGAGCAGGGAACTGAATATTTTGTGCTTAAAATAAACATTTGTTTGTTGTCAAAATTTTATAGTTATAGCTATGTGTGGGCTTAAGGGATAAGATTTATGATGTGAATATTTCTGTATTTTAATATGAATTTCAAGAAAAAGTTTTGTTTTAGGAAGTACAGGCAATATATCTTTATGCATAAGAAAAAAGTCTTAAAGGTGTATTCTTCTTTATAAATTGCACTTAAATTTAATTGGAAAGCTTAATGAGTTAAAGTAAGTTGTGAGCTTGAGAATTGTAAGATATTCAGGCTTAAGTAGCTGCTCATCTAGTCTACACTGTAGCTAGCTTATCGTCTAAGCTAGCTAATCATATAATATGATTTCACAGTTGCATCTCTCTATAAAAATATATATGTATTTACTTAATTTGCCTCACCCAAAAACCAAACCTCGAGCGACGTAATTGCGGCGCGTAATGTCGATGACATAAGCCATGCGATTTAGACGAAATTCCCCCTACCCCCAATTAAACGTGCACTTGCGACGTATATACGAGTGTATATAGTTTATATAGCTTATATAGTTGTCGATGCAAAAGTCAACATTTGTTACGCTCCATGGATCGCTGCTCGATTTGAGCTGTAACCTTGACCCAGGCAATCTTATCGTCAGCTCATCGCATTCAATTATCTGGATATGGAATCTGGTTATGGTTCAGTCTCTCGCTCTCTTAACTGGTTGCCTTCCGGGGCGTTAGCTGCATTTAAATTATGCTCGTGCAGCTACCACAATTCTGTCTGTCTGCAGATATGTACGACATACGTACATATATAGCTACCATATAGCTGCAGATTCCCGAATAATTAATGATCGCTGCTCACGTTTTATTTACTGTTTATTGTTCGATTTGTGCGGGCCCGACTACAAGCCTTAAACATTCATGTTAAACATGACGACAATTTATGCTATGCGCTGTCTTTAACACTGAAAATATCTAAACGATTTATGTGCTCTTAAACCTATACTAGGCCTGGAGGGCTATGCGAAACGGTATGTGTTACTGTGGGTTAAATTAATTGATTGCCAAGCGAATATCTATAGCTGGCGTTATCTACGGGCTGTACACTGAGAGAAAAATTGCTGTTGTAAAGGTGGATTGCTTATGTTAGAATTATTACTAGTTTTGAAATGTAGAATATGTTGCTGGCGATGAATATTGGATCATTGTATGGATGTTATATAATATTCCTTATATCATGATCCATTTAGAAACTTTATATAATTGTATATACAAATTGGAATTTTTTGAATTTATGAAATATTTTAAAATTTGTTTGGATATATTAAATTTTAAATACATCATTGGCTAATAATCCCTCAAAACATTGATTATTTTGCTAATATTGAAACCCCTTTTATAACATTGATTTGCCAAAAAATGTATAAAATTTTGAATAGACATATATAATGTATATATTTTTATTAATTTCAATACTACCTAGAGCAATTAAAGCTTTTTTCTGCAGTATTGTTGATTGGCAATTATTGTTATTAATATATTGATTATATTATTATTATTATTGGTTGATTGGGATTCGAAAGATATGTTGGCCAAATATAATTTTTTGCCAAAATTAGGAGTCCATCAGAAAAGCTGTTCAAGATTTATAGGCGTAATTTGCTTCAAAGTTCCTTCGACGGGTATTTGAAATATTAATTTCAATAAATATACACTTTCTGAGCATGAGTAAATAAAGTTTTAATGGAACAACTTTTAAGGAACTATTAAATTGTTAGTTCGCCGACAACGTCAACTGTTTTGTTTGATCTTCCAATTAGAATTCAAATGGTCGCTAATGAGCAAATGTATTTGAGCTACGAGAGCAGCTCTTGGCCAATTGATGCGAACAACCTTCCGCAGTTCATTAGCGAGCAACAGTTGCGAAAGCTCACGCAGCGCTATTGTACGTTCGAATGATATCATCGGAATAAAGAACATTTATGTATATATATGCAAACAATAACAGCGTAGTTTGATAAGCTATCTCTATATCAAACAGAGAGAGAGATATATATGCGTATATATAGCATTTGTGAGCATGTCCCATCGGATTTTGAATTGTATAAAGCTATAGTCCGATATAGAGAGCAGAGCTAAGGCAAAATGTTAATAAGCGTCGTAGCTCACAGGTGAACAACTGCGCAGCAACAATATAGATTCATAACATATATATAATCTCAAGATCTGTAAACTGAAATTTAATCTTAACTTTTGCAGAGCCAACAGCATGAGTGAGGAGACAGCAAATGGCAGCAGTGCGGCACCCGTTGAGGAGCTCGGCCAGCTGGCTCTGGAGGAGACCGCACCGAAGGTCAGTTTTTCGGATCAGTTCAAGGCGTTCTCCAAGTTCGGCGATACCAAATCGGATGGCAGGCAGATAACGCTTTCGCAGAGCGACAAATGGATGAAGCAGGCGAAGGTGTTCGACAAGCAGATCACAACCACCGATACGGGCATACACTTTAAGAAATTTAAGGCCATGAAAATAACGCTGCCGGACTACAATAAATTCCTCGAGGATTTGGCCAAGACGAAAAAAGTGGAATTGGCGCCGATTAAGCAAAAAATGGCCAGCTGTGGAGCACCAGGTGTGCTTCAGGTGTCCGTAAGTATATAGCTCGAAAGACTGTGACAAAATTGATATTACATATATTTAATATCTATTCGATAGGCTGGCAAGGCAGCAGCTGCTGTGGATCGCTTGACAGATCCCAGCAAATATACCGGCTCGCATAAGGAGCGCTTCGATGCCACCGGCAAGGGCAAAGGCATTGCTGGACGACGCAATCTGGTCGATGATTCTGGCTATGTCAGCGGCTATCAGCACAAGGACACCTACGATGGCGCCCATTAAATGATCCTTCGAGCTTTTCCACTTCTTCTCATTCACTCACACTTTTAACTGATCTTTTGTCTAATTTATTATTTTGTGTTTCTACTGATGGCACCTGAGTTCTCGCTCTCTTTATCCTTTGTCTAAAATATAAGTTGTGTTTTAAGTGCATAAAATAAATTTATAAACATTTTTGTATAATTTACAAATTTTCTTTGTTTTATTTTATTTTATTTTTTTTTTCTAATTTATACATACGCAACGGCCCAAAAGTTCAAAATCAAATCAAATAAAACCTTTACACATCCAAAACAAGTTTATATCTCATATGAATAGATTTATAAAATTGAAATTTTTGCAAGCATAGCACAAAAACTTTTAATAATACACTTTACAAAGTTTAATAATAATATTAATATGTACTTATAGCATATATACATACAAAAATATATACCAAAGATATACCAAAAGACACAGATTTTCACCTATGTGCTTCAGATTGTGTATGCTTTACTTTTAATTCAAATAAAGTGAAATACATAGAAAGTCCTTGAAAATATGAAGTTTTATTTAAGTTTTCAAATATTTAATTAAAAAAATTTATTTATTTATGAAATATAAATAAAAAGTAGACGTTGATAAAGTTTTTTGAAATTCAACAAGGGAATCAAATCAATTCAGCTCAATATATAGAATTAAGGTAAAGCTCGAGCCAAAGCGAAGTTAAATTAGAAGAATTTTGAAGTGAACATCAAATTTCTCGAAGAAAAAAAGAAATTTATTTATTACTTTTCAAACTAGTTTTAATTTAAATAAAAAACTGTGAATAGGAGATGAACGTTTTTGTTAGTATTTTTATAAATTATATTATATATTTTTTATTATTATTAAATATAAGTAAAAGTGTCTGTCAAAAAAGACAAAAACGCTTTTAGATGCTGTTCATATCCAATAAGATTCCAATTTGAATACATAATCAGTCTAAATGTACCACCATGAACTCATGTGCGAATCTGATCAGTTTTGATAGGCTTTCTGTAGCACCGAGCTGGCATATATATAGAGTTACTACAGCGGGATGAGCAGTCAAAGAGGCAAACGACAACAATAGCGACCTCGCTGCAAAAACCAGAGCACTGTGAAGCAGATCAAACGCTAGACTAAGCCACTGTGTAAATCGGAAATTGGATAGGTTTTTGCATAATAAATGCAACCGGCGATCAATTGCAGCCGGCAATCAGTCGAACGGTGCTAATCACAGATCGGATATAAGACGACATATCATATAACCCAACTACTATACGATTATAACACTAAGCCAATGGGACTATAAAAGAGTCACGGTTAGCCCTGAAGGCAGTAGACTCGCAACGACAACCGCAGAGATTGGATTGTAGAGATTTCTTATTCACAGCAGAGCATACACAGGGAGCATTGGCAGTAATGGCGTTTCGAGGCAAAAATGCGGTGGTTACGGGTGGCGCCGGAGGAATTGGTCTACAAGTGGCCAGGCAGCTGCTGGTAGCAGGAGCCGGCGTAAGTTTGAAATGTTAGCTAACCTATTCAACTATAGCGATGTCTGTTTGCTTCACAGAAAGTAGCCATCATTGATATACAGGATAATTTGGAGGAGTTTGTCAAGCTACGTGCGGCGCATCCCACGCAAAGCGTCATGATCATCAAAATGGATGTGGCGAACAAGAAGGGCGTGGAGGCCACCTACGAGGAGATCAAGAAGACCTTTGGCAACATTGATATTGTGGTCAATGTGGCGGGCATATTCAATGATAAGGATGTCCAACGCACGCTGCTGGTCAATCTGGTAAGCAGGAGAGCAGCTGTAGGCATGGGATTAATATATTCAATCTATCTCTCTCTTCTCTTTTAGGGCGGCATCATCAACTCTACTTTGAGCGCTTTGCAGTACATGAGCAAGGAGAATGGCGGCAATGGAGGGCTTGTGCTTAATATGAGCTCCGTTGTGGGTCTCGATCCGATGTTTATAATACCTGTTTATGGTGCCACCAAGGCGGGCATCATAAACTTTACGCGTTGCTTGGGCGTAAGTAGTTAAACTGAACTCCATTGATCCACATTTAATGCCAATCATCTGCACAGAACGAAAAATTCTATCAACGGTCGGGCATTAAGTTTGCCACGGTCTGCCCGGGGGCCACCATGACGGATATGTTTACCAATTTCACGGAGAAAATCATTTTCCCAGAAACCAGCGATGAGACGTATAAGATTTTGGATCGTCTGAGCAAACAGAGTGCCACGGATGTTGCACGCTGCATGCTAAATGTACTGGAGAAGGAGAAGAATGGCGCCGTGTATGTGATTGAGGGTAAACGCATAATACCCCTGGACATAAAGCCCATCTGGACGGGCAAGGAGCCGGCGCTCTAAAGGGATACGCACATAGCTAAAAGAACAGACATATGATTATTAAACGCTTTGTACAAATCAATTGTCGCGGGTAGTTTTTAATAAAGAAGCAATTCAACTGTATTTAAGCTAATCGTTTCGCCAATTAACCAACACTTCATCAGTCCGATAGCGTTGCGTAACAAAGGCATCTTCGAGAGGCATTTGTGCGCCAGCTTTAAACATCTCAGCGCCTGCATGAGCTATCATCAAGCCATTGTCAATGCAGTAGCGTTCGTCGATGGCAAAGACTTTGCCATTGCGTTCCTCGCACATAATACCCATCATCTGCTGCAGCCGTTCATTGCAGCCAACGCCGCCTACTATCAGCACCTGCAGATAAAATAGTTATATATATATATATATATATATATATATATATATATATATATATATATATATATATATATATATATATATATATATATATATATATATATATATATATATATATATATATATATATATATATATATATATATATATATATATATATATATATATATATATATATATGTATAGTAAGAGCTGTATAAGACAATATCTTACTTCATTAGATTCGCAGTGTGCCATGGCTCGCTCTGTAATCTCTACTAGCATAGCAAAGATTGTTTCCTGCAGCGAGTAGCATAGATCCGCTTGACTGTACTCGTGCTCCGGTTCATCTTGTTGCTTTTTACGTTTATTACGTCTTTTGCCAGGATCTGCCAACTCTTCGATGTGTGACAAAATGCCAGAGAAACTAACGTCCATTCCCTTTACCACATAAGGCAATTTGATATAATGTTTGCCCTGCTTCGCCAGCTGTTCAATGTTATAACCAGGACTTGGATCATTCGACAGCTTAATAATGCGCGCAAACCGATCCAAGCAGTTGCCCACAGCAATATCTATGGTTTCGCCAAAGATGCGATATCGTTTATTGGAGTAGGCAATCACTTGGGTATTGCCGCCACTCACGTACAGCACAATTGGATTTTGAGCACCTGTTATCAGGCGACCCATTTCGATGTGGCCAATGCAATGATTTACGCCCAGTAAAGGTTTCTCCCAAAGTAGCGACAAAGTGCGTGCTACTATGGCGCCTACTAGTAGCGGAGGCGCCATGCCTGGGCCTTTGGTATAGCAGATGACATCTAATTCTGAGGGCTTTAATTGTGCCTCCTTCAAACTCGCTTGCACAAGTGCCAAAATTGCCTCGCGGTGATGTTTTGCCGTTTCCTTAGGCAGAAAACCTGTTGCATTTAAGAGAAGATAAAGTACTTGCAGTTAAGTGAATACAATTCACATACCTTCGCCGGGCGGTGTTATGTATGTGCGTCGCACATTTGCCAACACTTTGCCATTGTTTATAATACCTATGCCAATTTTATTGGCGCTGCCCTCGATGCCCAACGCGCAAACCATCGTTGTTTACTTTTGTATTAGAGATGAGCAAAGTCGAAGAGTCCGACACTCATCGCTATAACTGCATTTAAGCGAGACATATTGCAAGGCAATATGAGTAACAGATGTAAAGCTAACATTACAATTCAAGCGAAATAAAAAATGATGATGCTTTTATACATCCTTTTTCATAAATAACAAATACAAGGCTAAATTTACATACATATATACCATTTCGTGCTATGATCATGTTCACTGTTGCTGTGACTGCATTGCATGACTTCTGCTCACCTCTATTCATCTTCAGCTGTTCGATACACATTGCCTATCGATAAAGATATATTTGTATCGCTGTGTAAATGGTATTTATCAGTAGGAGAGAAAATGTAAAAACAAATCAGTTTGTTATTTATTTTCATGTTTAGTATTTGTTTATAAAGTACTTAAAAATGGAGACGGCTATAGAGCCAAACAATGAATGCACTAATTTAAATGCTGAAAGTAACTCTGAGTCAACAAAAGAACAAGCTGTAACACAATTAGCAAATGACGCCGACGTGGATGCAGAAATTGCTCTGGAAGATAAACAGCAGCTGGAATGCGAAAATAGAGTACATAGCAAAGAAAGCCCAATAAACACTGCAACTACAGATAAAATTACACAAGATTGTAATGAATTGGCTTCAGTTAACGAAATTCATGCAGCTGTTGTGGAGCAAGGGGTTAAACAGAAGGAGGCAGAGGAGCACGAGCCAGCAACAGGGATCAGTTATGCAGATCTCAAAGCGCAGGATGAACAAGAGAATAAGGAGAATAAGGACAGTCGGGACATCCTCTCACATGTGCATTGCCTTGCCCAGCTGGAGGAGCAACGTCGCAGCTATGAACGCCAACTGGAACAGCTGCGCACCTCAAATATGCAAAAGGATAATATGATGACACTTCTGCAGCGAGAGAATGCGATATTGGAGAAGGAGAAGCTGGCATTTCGCAACGAAATGGATCTGGCCAACAAGGAGAAGGAGACAACAGTGATTAAGTTCGCTATGAAGGAGAAGCTGCTCATCGATGCCAAAAAAGAAAAGGAGACTGTGGAGAAGCAGCTAGCAGATGCCAAGAAAGAAGTGAAAAATGTATCCATACGCTTCCAGGCGGTGCATGAGGAAAAGTCACGCATGACCTATATCATAGATGAAAAGGTAAGTCTATGGAGACTTATAAAAAATTTTGTATAACTTGACTATCAATTTTTTGCAGTGCAACGAAGTGCGCAAGTATCAAAGAGAATGTGAGAAGCTCAAAACAGAAATGGGACACTTGGAATCCAAGCTGAAATATCATGCTAATAAGCTAAACATTGAAGTGGAAGCTAAGGCAGTAAGTTCTTTATAATATAAATATTTTTCATATCATCTTTATTTATCTTTGCTCACCTTTTCTAGAACCTGGAGCGCAAGCTGGAAGAAGAACGCAACGCGCCAAATAAGCTGGAAGAAAAGGCCAATGGTTAGGTCTTATATAAAGTTTGCTTTATGATCACATCAATAATTTATTCATGTCTCTCACAGAGAAACTTAAGATGGAGTTTGAAGCTAACACAATACTGCTTAAACATGAAATCAAGAGCAAGACTGATTCACTGGACAAGCTAAACAAAGAGCAACAAAAGCAATGCGAAGCTAATAAAGAGCTGCAACAGCAGCTGCAGCAGTTAAAAGAAGCGGTAAAACCAAATACGACAGTACTCTGGCAAATTGTTGAGCTTATAGTGCAGATAAAAGATCAATTTATTCAAATAATAATATAGATTGAAATTATTTTGATTGCTAGCTCATAAATTGCTCAGAATATTCTCTTAGAATAATGATTAATCATTTTCTTTTGCTCTGCAGCATGACCAGCTTGCGGAGGAGTTCAAGGAGTTGCAGGCGCAGCACAGCTTCATAGATGCCGCCTACAGCGACGAGTTGTTAAATTCAGCGAAATTGCACAGCCAATTGTCTGAGCTGCAGCTGCTGCGCACACAGAATACAATGTATGCAGCTTTAGCTAATAAAATCCAAAATTTAATTGAAATAATTAAACTCTATTATTCATTATTCTAACAGCAACGAGCAGAAATTAGTTGAGGCGCAGTCGAGGATAGAAGAACTGGAATCCCAGGCGCAGGATAATGAAGTAGATTTAGCACAGTTGCAGGAGAAAAAACAGGAATTGCTGAGCATTAACAAAGAGATGACCGAGCTAATAGTCAAACTACAAAATGATATATACCTGGCTGAAGTCAAGGTAAGTTTCTGGATAAGATATAAAAAATACAAAAAATTACCTGCCCCGGGTGAGGCTCGAACTCACGACCTTAAGATTATGAGACTTACGCGCTGCCTACTGCGCCACCGAGGCCTTGTGAAAGAAGCGCCGCTAATATCAAAATTCTTGTTTCTATTTATAACCAGTCGTTAGGTTTCGAGTCTGAGAATAAATTGCTGAAGCAGGAGCTGCACGCATACGATGCCAAATACTTGGAACTAGAGGAGCAAATGCACGTGGAGGGAATGGAGAAGATTGAGGAGCGTCTGCTGCTAGCCAAACATCTGTCCGAGAAGACGAAGATGTATGAAGTGGTCAATGCTAAACTGGTCGAGTTGCAGAATCACTTTGAAGCAACGAATCACAAGCATGCGACGCAGGTGAAGGAGCTACAACGGGAGTTGCAAAAGTACAAGAGAGGCATTGTGGATGCCAAGCCAGCGGGCTACTGTCGCAACTGTCAGCAGGCAATGAATGACTTTAGCCAGGAGCAAATGCAGCAGCAACAGCAGCAGCAGCAGCTGGTCACACATAGTCGCACCAGCAGTCAGGGCAGCCGTGCCAGCGAGTCATCTGAATCTGAAACTGTTGCCAGCAGTTTGACCACTGTGCCACCCACGCAGCAAGCAGCTGCACCTGTAACAGATCTACAAGCAGTACCTTCCAAGAAAGTCTTAGTTGAGCGTATCTTACGCCTGCAACAAGCTTCAGCACGACAAACAGAACGCATTGAGTTCCTGGAGAATCACACGGCAATGCTTGTCTCCGAGGTCCAAAAGAAATCCAAGGTTGTCCAGCATTATATGCTGCGAGATCAGACAGCTGGCGCGCTCAGCTCCAGCAAAAGTGATCAAAGCAAAAGCGAGCTTGTCAAATATGGCAACGGAGTCATGGCTGCAATCTATGGCGGAGTCAAGGGAGCTGAGAGCAAGGGCATGTCCTTGGAGCTCTCGCTGGAGATCAATAAGAAACTGCAGACTGTCCTAGAGGATACGCTGCTAAAGAATATAACGCTCAAAGAGAATCTCGATGTCTTGGGCCTCGAGGTGGATAATCTAACGCGCAAACTGCGCTCGCAAGAGCTAAGCAACAGCTAGACACTAATCCATTCCATAGATCTTTAAATTCCATTGTGATTAAGTTTAAATTAAAGATTTAATAATGCAACAAGCGTATAGTTGATGTAGTGTATCCATTATATCAAGCCATCGTAGAGCTTGGCGCTAACTTTTGTGGGTTTGCCAACATCCATAGACAGTTGCGCCGTCGCCTGCTCGCCGTCTTTGGCCAGACGTGCCTGCTTATTGTGCGTCTTCTTGAAGTGCACATTGATCAGAGGTCTTAGATCACCAGTTTCATCTTTAATATATTCCCGCAGCAATGGCGGCAGCTCAATCTTTGTGGGCAGCACAACGGAATCCACTTTTTTCTTATTCTCTAGATATTTGTGCTCTTGATCAACAGGCACCAGCTCGTAATCGGCCTTATAGCTGGTGCTGTAGATCTCCACAGGCTTTGGCTGGGTGATGCCCCGCCAAGTCTTCTCCACAGTGACGCGCACCTTGCGTTCGCTATCGGCCTACAAAGACCAGAGAGAAATATAAGCTGTATTCTTGCTTGTCTTTTCTTTTCGCACTCACCTGCTCGTCCACAGCTTGAACTTTTAGTATGCGCATGTAGCAGGGTTCCGGGTAGCGTTGAAACATGTTACGTATGACCATGCGACCGATACCCCAGTCGGGCAGATTGCCGACGATTTCCCATAATGTGTTGCCGCGAAAGTCTGTGGTGCGTCCAATGTATTTAATTACTTTTTGACTCATGCTGCACGCTCTTTAATTAATAAAAATTGAGTAAAGTTAATTTTATTTTATTATTATTCCGGTGTGTGCTGCTTCTTCACGACAAATGGCAGTCACTTGTTATGCAAACAGCTGTGCATTTGACAGTGTTGCCACTTCGGACTTAGCCGAGGCACTCGAATAATTGAAGTCGTTGGCAACGCGATGTAGACTCCATTTGTGTAGCAAAACAACCCAATTGAAATCTTTTAGAGAATATATCTATTTAAAAACTATTTTAGTTAAATAAATGAAATTTATTATATCAAGTATGTGTGAACATGTTTTAAAGATATGTTTGCAGACTTGCTTTTTGGTTTGGTTTTTTCGCTTATAAATTGCATAAATATAAAAATTAACTAGAACTTTAATACTCTGTTTATAAGTGGACTAGCCGGAGTGTGAATGCTCTTCAGCCGCATCGCTAGCAGTGTGACCCACTCCGCTGGTGTCTAAGGGCTCGTCATACGACTCCACCTCCTCCTCATGGTGCTGCTCCTGCTGATTGATGCTCTCATGGAGTCCAATCGTAGCATGTGCCGCCGCTTTAGAGGCATTTACCTGTGCCGCCGCTGCAGAAGAAGCTGCCTTGAGTGCCGACTCCTTGGTGGCAGCAAAGTCGACACGTGCCTGCTGCAGCTGTTCCTCCACCTGCTCCACCCGATTCTTGGCCTGACCCACCATGGTGGCCTGTGAGGCCAGCTGATTGGACACTTCACTAGCTGTCTGCTCCGCCTGCTCGGCCACCGATTTGGCATTGTTGATCGCTGCCGTCAGCACCGAGATGTGATTGTGCGCAGCCTGTGCCGTTTGCTGTGCCAGCTTCGCGGACATCTTGGCCGCCTTCAGCTGCTCTAGTTCGCGTGAGAGTGCGCGCTGTGCCTCGGCTGCCTGCTGCTCCAGCTCCTGGAGTATAACCTGTTTGCCCGCGAGTGCTGCTTGCGCTGTGGCAGCTGCCTGCGAAGCAGCTTGTGCCAAGGTGTTTTTGGCTATGAAAGCCGCCTGCTTGGCGGCAGCATGTTGATTGGAGACGGCTGTGTATGCCTGATCTGCAGATCCCTGAGCTATGGAGCGCAGGCCGCTGCCAATGCTATAACCGGCTTTGCCGCCATCGCTTCCATGACCTTTGGAGCTGCTGCTATGATGTTGCGGCTGGTGCTGCTGCTGCTGATGATGATGATGATGCTGCTCGACTCCCTCCTCGTGTCCTGGCAGCGTGGGCTCAAAGTAGCTGCCACCGCTGCTATGCGGATGCTGTGGCTGCGGCTGCTGTTGCAGCTGTCTGTAGTAGTAGCCATTGCGCTTGTGCAGCCTGCCCAACACCTGAGCGCAAAGCAGCGCTGATTGATTGATGAATTGTGATTAATCCCTGACAGCTGCTCTGACTAATCCTTGAACTTACCTAGCAGCACGCATTTGAAACACTTGTTGTACATCTCGTTGCCAAAATTGTATTGAGTTTGTGCTCCATCTGCTCCAATGGGTTTTATACACCTGCCATTTATTCAGCGGTGCAGAAATTTTGTATATTTTGTTTTTCTTTTTTTTTTTTTTTGTAGTAGTGCGGAAAGTTTGTTGCGGCTTTTGAGTTTAACGGGCACTCAACATGTGAGACTTTACGATATTTGAATATCACACACTCTCACACACACACACACACCCGCTCGAGGAAGTCCATAAAAATGGAGTTGTGCCCGCTTTGATAGTGTTTCTCTTAATGTTTCGTTAGCACGGTGGCTCGCTTTATGCTGCTTATGATTATGGGTGGTGCAAAGCTGTCGAATAACAGCCCCGAAAAAATTGTAATTTGCATTTTAATGGGTTGCACCCAATTGTAATTGATCCTAAGCTGGTTATAATAGTATTTCAGTTGCAGCACAACTTTTTTTTACGTGCATTTTTTTCTTTTTTAATTGTTAACTTTTCTCTTTCTCTTAAATTTTAATTAAAATTATATATATTTTTTTTATACTTTAAATGTGAGAAAAGTGTGGAAAAGATGATTATATAACTATAATGTGTATAATATTTTAAAAATATGTTTGATGTATGTTTATAATATATAACTAGGTTTCTAGATATATATTATCTTAGGTAGTTGGTGGGTTAGTAAATTAGATATAAATATATTTTTATTTTGGTATGGAATATAAAAAAGACAGCCAAATTAAAAGCTAGTTTAGCGAGACATTGGTAACATGGCCTAAGGTTAGATTGTTTTGATTTCAGCTATCAGTATCACAGTTGCTATCACCGAGCCGAATCTATCCTCAAGGATGTTGCTTGGGTCCACCTACTTCCTCTTAACTTCTGCTTTTGATGTGTCTGCCCATATTTCACCACACATTACGTTTGTATTTGTGGCTTCTTTTAGGATTGTTCGAACATGTATTATGGCCATATCCAACACCAATGCGATCGAGTATTGGTATATAAGAAAAACACGAGTGCTCTATGCCGTGGGAAGCCACGGATGTGTGTCAGTATTCACCATCAGTTTACTCAGATAATCTGTTGATAGCGCTGTTTTCTGTGTTGCATGTTGAAACTGTACTCAAATACTTACTATCTGGAACACTTGCATCTCTATCTTTGTTTGTTTGTCAGGTAGCACATAAAATCTTTTTATAGCCTATATTCAATCGGTTTGATGAAACCTAATGTTGCTTTCATGTAGCATTTGCGGAAGATATATATTTGCTAAAGTATTTCTAATATACATACTCTTATGGTCAGCATTTTCTCTACAATTCAGTCTCTAAGTAAATTTCTAAAAATTTCTTATTTATTTAACTAAGATAAACCATCAACCTTTTCTCTTCTTTCTGCTGCATTTCCAAAACCTTTCATTTAATTATAATAATATTTAATAATAAAAAAGTAGTTTTTATTTTCTTTTATAAATTAATTTATTTAAATAGTTTTTTAATTTATTACAAGTATAAAAAATAAATTAATTAATATAAACACAACTATTATACACGATGCACGAATCGGAGCTTAAAAGTGGAGAGCAATACAAGGCAAGCGCTTGCCTCGGCGCTCGCTAACAAATTTTTTCAACAATCGAGTCTGAGTGTGACAAAGAGTGTTTTAACAACAAATAAGGTAGAAAAAAACGTAATAACAAGGTAATAAGGAAAAGGCCTAAACAAGATGGTAACGAGCGGTAACAGTCAACTCGCGTGGGCTAACAAAGAGTGCGTTGCGCAATGGAAATGGCTGCTCAAAAGTGAAATACGAATTGATCGGAGGTGTCGTCATTTGTTATGACGGCCCCCGCTCTGGGCACTGTCTCCATTAATCATTTGTAGCTCTGTGTGATTTGCTGAATCCAGGGCAGGTAGGCAGACACCTTCACATAGACGCCGGGCACATTCACTTGGCCGCAGCCGATGCCCCAGGACACAACGCCGACCACATTCCAGACACCGTTGCGCTCGCAGACCAATGGACCACCGCCGTCACCTTTGCAGGCATCTTTGCCCTCCTCCCCGCCGGCACAGATGAAGCCGGGATTGAGCTTGTAGCTGTAGCCGAGGCGAGTGTTGCGCAGCTGCGACTCGCACTGATGATGCGACAGAATTGGCACATCGACTTCTTTCAGAATGTTCTGGTATTTGCCGTGCTCGCCAAAAGCATCCTTGCCCCAGCCGGTGGTCCAGCAGCGAGCGTTAGTGAAATCGGAATATTGATCGGGCAGACAGGCGGGACTGATGTGTGGGTTCTTGGTGAAGTCGACAGGGTGATCCAGTTTCAGTATGGCCAAATCGTTGTCCAGAGTGCCAGCATAGTATTCGGGATGAATGTGCACAGAGACCACATCGCGTTCAATATAGGGGAAGAACTCGACATCATGATTGACATCCCATTCGCCCAGGCGCACGCGCAAATCGAAACCATTTTGCCTGTAGAAGGAAACACAAATTTAGTCTATAGCTTCAGGTAGAGTTGATGGTTTTTCGACTTACGATTTAATGCAATGGGCCGCTGAGATAATGTGCTGGGCATCAATCAGAGTGCCACCGCAGGCATAGATCGATTCCTTGGGATCCTTCTTCAGGATGGCCACATGCCAGGGATACTCGCCGAACTCACTGTCGCCATCGACATAAACGGGATTCTTAATGCGACCGGTGATGCCGGCAGCATTCCTGACACCACAACGTCCCAGCTGCTGTTGAGGAGGAGCCTGGGGGCGCAGTGGGCGACGGCAGCAAACCTCATTGATGCGGCAGGTCTTCTCCACGGGACGGTTGCCATAGTAAGCGCGCTGCAAGGTTAGAAAATAAAGGATTAGCTTCTGTTTAACAGTTTTTTTTGCCTAAATCTATGTGTCCTGGTTCGTTGAACTGTCCACAACTATGGTTACCTGCTCCGCTCCCAACTCAAACTCAACGCTTCGTCGCCTGCGATCATGGGGAAAGGTGACATGATCACTACCCGCCGCGGCGCCAGGCGCTTGAGCGGGTATGCTATGAACTTGCCCCAAATTCAGTTGCTTGCCTCGACGACTGGGTGCCGCCCAGTCGGGGGCAGTGGCATTGACGCTGCGCTCGTAATGCTGGGAATAATCTCCATAGCTACCAAAGCCCGTGGAGCCAAAGTCTCCGGGAAATGTTTCGGGATAAATGGAATTGTAGGAGTGCTCAAATGGAGCCTCCGAGTGGTGCTCAATGTGATGACCAGCATAGTGCTCGCTGTGGTGCTCAGCGTGATGATAAGGCTGGGCTGGCACATGTAGTGAGGGTCCACTGTGATACTCAAAGATGGGTGAGCTGTGCACCATCTCCACGTCAAAGTGTGGGCCTGAACTTTCGAATGAGTGATGGTAATGTGGTGGTGGTGCACTATAGTGGTGCGGATGATGCTCATGCTCGTGGCCGCTGAAGTGATCGTGATGATGGTAATGCGTGCTGTGCACTTCACTCGGCGTCTTCTTGAAGAAATCGCCAACTTTCTGAATGATATTCGCATTGGGCGTTACGTGAAGATTGACCAGTGGCTTTACCACTTTCTCGCCGTAATCCGTTTTGCTCACTTGCAGCGAGACGAGAGGATTAACATTGACCAGACCCAGATTGAGGCCGTTGGGACCCAGCGAGCCAAAGTTGGGATTCTGTGCGGGATAATAGTCGCCCAGGACATTGGCCGGATAGCCGCCTGGATAGCCAGCCGAGGGATAGGGCAGACCGAAGCTAACGCCATATGTAGGCAGCACCTTGCGCTGTATTAGCTCAATGGCTTGGAGGGCAGGCAATGCCAACGGAGATTGTCCCAATGCGCCTAGACGCTGCAGGAAGAAGGACACACGTAGTTAGCCGTAGTTGCGCGATGGACGTGGACGTGCGACCCATTTTGAACCCGTGCGTGGTTAGGTTGGCTTGTTTGTTTTTTTAGTTGCAGTTGGATTAGTGACGAATCCCAGTATCGTTGGCAAACCAACCCACGCAGGAAGACGACGACGAGCAGGGGTTATTTGGTTTACCTTTGGCGGAGTTTGAGTTGAGCGAGGAGCGTTGATCAATGCGTGCAGTTGAGTTGTATTTGAGTTTATGGAAGTGTGGGTGTGTGTGTTTACTTGTGTGTGTGTGTTTGAATGTGTGTTGGGAACTAGATCACAATTAGTCTCAATTAGGGACCATTAAACTAAGTGTCAATTGAATTAGTCGGGCACTAACAAGAGCTAAAGGATAGAAGGCTTTATTAACACTTACCCCTTGGGCATCCAATGAGAGATCGCTATTGTCGTTCTCTTTGTTGTCAGCATCGGCCTGGCGACGTGTGCGTTTCTTATCATCCTCATTCTTCTTCTCCTCTTTGGTATCAGCCTTGGCTGTAGCATTGGCATTGGATGCAGCATCATCGCTCAGCGCTTCGATATCCTTGCCCAGATTTCTGGGATCAATAGCCAGAATCAGATCCTCCTTGCGTCCAATGCGATCAGCGGCCGGGCACTGATTGATGGGCACGCATTGACAATCGACGATTTGTTGACGGGATGTGTCATAGCCACCGCCGGCGCCCTGATACAGACCACCCTGGTTTTGTCCATTATAACCCGAGGAGACGCCATTGTAGCTGCTGGAGGCACCGCCATGCAGTTCCTTCTTGTAGTAGTCGGGATTTTGGCTGTGGTAGCTGCCGCTGGGTGAGCCACTGAAACCGTTCTGGCCAAAGCTAGAGCTGGATTGTGACAAGCCAGAGCTGCTGCCGAAGCTACCCAAGCCGGAAGTTGGCTTATACAAATCTCCGTTGGGCTTCTGTGCGGGATAGCCCTGGGAGAGCAGACCACCTTGTGAGGCACCATTGAAGCCAGCTGTGAAAGCATTCGACTGTGAGAAACCTGAGCTGCTTGCCTGTGCCTGGGGCGTATAAGTGGCAGAGGATTGGGCCAAGGCGCTGAAGTCGGTGTTGACTGTTTGACCACTGCCAATTGGAATGGGAACAGTTGGAATATTGGCACCCTCACCGCCGTCCACATGATGGAAATGATGATGGACATGTTGCTGCAGACCCGCATCGATCGGAGCACCCACAACAACCTTGGTGCTGGATGAGGTAGCTGCCGAAGATGACGATGACGATTGCTGGGAGTAGAAGCCGTTCAGCGAGGAGCTGGCACCTTGAATCTTCTCGGGATTCTCAAAGTTATACGGAGGCACTCCATTCGAGGGACCACTGTAGATGGGTCCGGGTCCGTTGGGCGAGCCAGTGTAGAGTGGGCCAGGTGGTTTGCTATCATAGATTAGAGCGCCAGGTGGAGGCTTGGTGTAGGTAATGCCGTCAGAGCCATCAATACCGGATGGTGGATGTTCCAGATAGGCACCGCCGAACTGGCCGCCAGGTCTGTACAGGCTGTTCATTGGAGGCTTGTACGAGCCCTCATAGCCTACTTTGCGTGGTGGTCCGAAGGAGTTAATTGAGTTAGATGGTGGGCCCATTGGTGGACGTCCATTGAAGTAGCTCGGTGGTGGCATGGGTTTGGCTGGTCCATATGGGCCGCCGCCAAAGCTGGATGGTGGTGGTGGTCCTTGTGCATAGATGGTCGAGTAGAATGGACGTTTCTCCTCCACATCGCAGCTCATCAGGCCCAATCCGCAGAGCTTGTCACGAATGAGATTGCGTGCCTGCAGATCGTTGCCCTCCTGCAATGCCTGATCGATATTGCCATCGGCATAGACGGCATCGTATTCACCCAGATTGCGGCCCTCACGACGTGAGTTGATTAGCTGATCGATGACTGTGTCAATTTCCGTGGCATTGCTCTGTGTACTCTCATGCACAGCATAATTGCGTCCCTGCGCATCGGCAGCGGGCTGTGTGTCCGTCGAGCGTCTGCTCAGCATGGAATCTGGCGTATCCATGGGTGCCCACTCGTTGCCCCAATTGGAGTCGGCGGCAACCAGAGCCGAGCTAGCTGCCAGCACCAGCAAATAGGCTAAACTGTGTCGCATTCTCATTCTCATCGTGTGTGCGAGTGTTTGCTGGAAAGCAATAAATAAAGTTAGTTGGGCTTATTGCATAATCTGTGTGACACCAATAACCCAGAGCATGTTAAAGCCAACTGGTCATTGTCCCAATTTACACGCAGTCGATTTTAGCTCTGCCCCGCTCTTTCACGGGCATTTCGCTGTGGCAATCGTACGAGAAAGAAACCGGTCTTTCTTACTCAAATCTTCGCGCTGACTCACATTGCCGCTTCAAAAAAAAAAGACTTTTACTTTCGTTCGAGGTCGCAGACCGTGCACGATTGCCCCGCGCTCCCTCGCTCCAGCCCAATGAGGTAATTTTACCTGGCTGGAGATTTGGCAAGCCCCAAAAACTGATCGCTCAACTTGATCTCTGCCTTGACAGCAGCGTCCGTTCAGTTATTTTCGTAACTCCCGACTATTTACCTGCTTGCCTGCCTGCCTGCTTGCCTTTGCCTGCCCGCTTGTTGCGTGTTATGTCATTTACGCTTTTTAATGTGTTTTTCTTTCTGGAGCGTGGGCTGTTGTAAAGTCTGTTGTTGAGATCTTTTTAGGTCTTTTTTGGGTTATATAAAGCGCACTTTTGCTTTGCCCCCCATCGAACGGAAGTCGTGTGCAACGTTGCATTGCAAATTGATCTCAACTTTATTTTTCTTTTTTTTTGCCTGGGCAATAAAGTTAATTTATGTATGTATGTGTGTGCAACTGGGAGCTTGTCTTCAGATTTGCAGTGAAAGTTTTTTGATATAGGGTTTGGGTCGTTGACTTCAATATGTATCAATCGGATATTGGCTGTTTATTGATGGGTATAGTAGGAGTGGCAGTGGGCGAGCGTTTAGAGAAGATTACTATTATGGTAATGGGTTTATAATATACTTGATTTTGTTGCCTACAAGACTAGTTGAAGAAATGAGTCAAATTAGCTGAGACTAACTATTGGAAATCGGACATTATATAGTTTTTTGTTTGTATGTTAATATATGGAAGAGGCAATCATGGTACGGTAGATTATTCTATACGAAGTCTATACGTTTACAGGCCGGCATGTTGGCTTAAGTTTAGCCTGTCGACAATCTTTCTTTTTATTTGAAGTAATACTGAGTTGGAGTGTAAGCATAGCTTATTCAATTGATTTAAATCTGTCATTTGAAGATTGTCTTAAACGCTTTTGCACTTGTCTTGACTAGACTATAACACTATCTATCGTGCATATAAATTTATAAGTATAGTTGTGTTCATAAAAATAGTAGTGCGAGTGAACATAATATTTTGAAAAACAATTTGAAACGAGTGTTAAAATTAAAATTAAAATTTCTTTCTATTGGCTCAAATTGGTTTAAAAATATTACGTTTATCACAAAACTATGATGTCCACTATTTTTGGTTGCACTACTATTTTTATGAACACTGATGATCACAGCTATATATACATATATGCTTATATCTCCAATATTATATAAAATGTAGAAATTGGCTTCATCTTCCTTATGTCAACTTGACATTAGTGCCTTTCATATCGTTCATATATTCACACAGCTTAGATCTGTCTTTTATTTCACTGCTTTCAACACTTTTAACTCCATCTCTTTCATGTTCACTCTTACCTTTTTGATATAAATATTCCAATATGTTGCTTGTAATCCTTATGTAAGTGGTTTGCTGTCTTTTTTTTTATCCTATCACTGCACCACTGCACCACTCTGTGTGTGTCTGTCTCGTTTGTTAACGTTTTCTTCACTGATTTCGCTTTCGACTGCGCCTTGGATTTTATACAAAAGTTGCGCATGCGCAAAGTCGACGTCGCAGTCGCTGCCTTTGTCGCTGCTGCTGCCGTCGTTGCTGTTGGTTTTGCGAATTGTTGGCTCAAAACAAAACAGAGAGCTTATATTTTCTGGCTATGACGTCAAAGACGTTATTTTTGGGTTTTTTCTTCTTTGGCTCAACTGCATTCTGCGTATCTGCGAAGGTTAAGATGAGCTCTAAGCGGAAACCTTAGCTACGAACTAAGTTTGTTGCAATCGTGTTAACTAAAAGGGGGCACATTAAAAAAGGTAAGCAGCAGCAGAAGAAAACGAAATTAAAATAAAAATAAAGTATATGTTGAAAACTCTTACGTCCCAAATTAGCGCTTTATGTTTTTATTTTTTTTTTTTTGTATTTGCTTTGTCTTTTTATGTGGGCTGCAGTTTGATGTCGCGACATGTTTATGTACAAAATTTTCACCACAGTTTCCGCATAAGGCGGGCGCTTATGAAATTTGCAATTATTAATTGGGTCAGCGACAAATTACAACAACAATAACAAAAACTGACCCAAAGATCAGGCCGCTGACTAAGCCTCAAAGGGCAACGCCACTAAAAACCGGATCTGGCCCAAATAAATTGGCAGCAACAGTTCGTGTTTACCCCAGGGCCAGCATAAATAAACGCACACAGCATAGTCGCTCCATAGCTCAATCGCTCAGTCATTCAATCAAAATAATTTGCTTTTTAGCGGTTTTACCCGAAGTTCATCAAAATTATATCGACGCGATGCTCTGACTCGTGCGCGTGCCAAACGCTGTTGTGTGTGGTCAGTGATCAGTCATCAGCGATCAGTATTCGCACTCTTTCAATCGCTTGCAGTCAGTCAATCAGTCAGTCAGACTGTGTGTGCCAGTGTGTGATTGACCTTGCAGCGTTTAAGTGTCATTTGATGTTAACAATTCCATGAAAGTCGTTAATATGTATAAGCAGGCCGCTGCTCCGTGCTAATTATGCTAATCAGCATAAGCTTTTCACTCTGTCTATGTACCCTGTAATTAAAGAAGTGGACATATATAATATACAACACTTTGTGTCTACTTAATCAAGGAACTGTGTGAGCTGGATGCTCAGTAGCCTAACATGTATTATTTTATTTTTCTATGATCTTTTGTAATCATTTTTCAATTATTTGTATTATGTAACTTTATAAGTAACCTTTTAAAATTATTAAAAAAAATTTGTCTACACTACGCCACTCACAACAAAGAACTTATTTAAGCTTAAGTTATTTCTAATCTAAATCTCTCTCTCTCTCTCTCTCCATACAGCGCTGTGCATGTATAGCTGTTTGCAGGGCATTACCTCGTCTATTACACTTCTTTTGTATACCAACATTGCATTAAGTGTTTGCCAAACAGTCACCAGTTCAACAGTTCGTGTAGTTTTTATCAATCAAAAAGCTTTGACCATCGGGTTTTTTCGCCTGACTCAGGCAAAAGTTTTTTGATTTTCGGATTTTGGTTTTCGGTTTTGGGGGCATGTTTGAAGTCGTTTGTTTAATAGTCGACGCACTTCCGATTGAAGTTTTTGGAAATTAGTTTCAATATTTACCAAGTAAATTCCCAGTAGCCACGGGTTGAACTTGACCTTAGGCAGCGTGAACCTTGTGATAGCTAAGCTGCTGCTGCTGCTGCTGCTGCTGCTGCTGCTGCTCTGTAATCGGGTTCAGGGCTTCAATTGATCTTTTAATTGCAAATCTTTAATCGAATAACTCTCAATTTGATATATGTCAAATATTGAGTGCTTGACATTCAATTCAAAGATTTTATGGGGGGTTAAGAAAGGTAACAATATATTGGAGATAGGAGATATTTTTTTTTAAACTTAAATTTTAAGAATGGTGTCCAATGAAAGAAAGTCCTAGAAGGTAAGTTTGGTAAAAAATTAATATGTATTTGTTGATCATATATGTAAATGCTGAATTTCTACACTCTTGCTGGACATTGTTAAAAATCTTCGCGTGATTACACAGCTCAGCTGAATCTAGCAACCAGAGTATAACTCTACGAAACTATATGAGCTGTGCTGAATTTAGTACTTAAACCAGCAAAGTGCTTTAAGTTACTTTAACCTTAGAGTTACATTTCAGTAAATAATTGTTCTACTAAAACGATAGTAACTGCATGTAAAAGTACTACTTCTACTCTATGAAGAAAAATTGAATAAATATCATCCAATGAAAAAGACTTCCCGAATGTGAGGTTGAAGTAACAGCGAGAGACAGAGAATCAGCTAGCAAGAGGTGAACCATCAATTTATAGTATATATAAATTAATTCCTCTTTAGTTATTTTCCTACAATTTTGTAGGCCGGTGTCTTTACCATCTCTAGCTTATACATAATTTCTCACAGCTTTTGTAGCCTATTCAAAATTTCGTTAATCTGCTTTGATTTGCACAGCCCTCTTTAATGTATTTGCTTAACTATGTGTCTTTCTCTGTCTCTCATTCTCCCATCTTTTACTCAAGCCGAAGGTCACTTCATTTTTGTCTGTATGTAAATTGCTTAATAGGCAATAGCTGAATGACTCCCACATAGCTCACCGTTTTGACATTTCTTCGTGCAAAGCAGACGCCAAAATTGAGCTCTAATTATGGGGAAGCTTGAATGCAGCTGCTGCTGCAACTGCAGCCGCATTCACTTCACTTTATGTATTGCAACTGTGCCACGGATTTGCCCAAAAAATAAATGGAGTCTTGGAAAATCCCGGCTAAAAGGCAATTGCAAGAGCCGCACAAGCTTCAGTTAGCAATTGGCCTAGCCAATTCTCATTGCTCTGAGCCGGTCGTTAAGTCTTGGCTAGGCCTTGGGGAAACCCCAGCTCAGGCTTTGTGGCAAGCTAAACAACACTGTTGTTTCGTCTCTCTCAGCCTCTGTTTGTGTTTGGCTTTTTGTTTTTTGTATTTTGTATCTCTCGCTGTTTGGTTGGCTTACATAATCCAAGCGCTGAATGCAGTCACAGCCGGCACGCGATGCATTCGAGCTGAGCGAATTGTTCGCTCCGTGATTCATTTGATTCAAAAAATATGTTTGAGTATACACTGAAAAAGGGTGTTTCAGCTATAGTGTAAACTCTGTATGCCATAAAATATATGGATTGTATAATTAAATATATAAATATTATATGGATAAAGATCTGAGCCAATGTAGATTTGCGTAGCTTTCAATCTGTTTGACTCGCATATGCTAACTAGCTTCCCAGTGCAGCTTTGAGATTGAAATTTGGTATGACTGTTTCTATAAGTTCTAGCATCAATGTAACTTGATATGACATGTATCAAAATATAATATAATGTAATTTATAGAAAAACTATGTTGCTTGTCAAAAAAGTAGAACCAGTTTTTAAAAAAAAATTTCATCAAATTAATCTGCAGCCAAAAAGTATTATATATCTTTAGAATGATCTATTATTCTCCATTGATCTGGAATAAGTTTTTAAGTTTAATACAGCTTTTCTAAAATCAAAGAATACTTAATATAAAAAAAGCGGAAAGCCTTTTCTAACACTCTAAAGATTTGGTTTACCTACTTTGTCCCTTTTTCAGCATATCAAAAACTCTTTTAGATAAAGTTTTTAAGTTTCCCCTAAAGGGTATCAAATAGTCAATAATTAAATGCTTAATTATTTTCCATTGTTTTTGATTGAATTTTGTTTTGATTCGTTTTGCGCTTTTGGGATTTGTGTTTTGTGCTTTGCGCACGCAGCTGGAATTTAAATAAACTTTAAATAACTTTTTTTTGCGGCGTTTGTTTTGCTTTTGCGAAACTTCATGTAATAAATTTTTATTGCTTTATTATTGTTGTTGCTTGATTATTGTATTTATTAGTTGGTTAATCGTCAAGGTCATTCACCCACATTGTGTGCCCGGCATGATTAGCAGGCGTGCTTTGACTAGGGCCTGCCTAAGACTGACTCATACCAGACCCAGCCAGCCGCGTCACAGCAGACTCTAAGATTGCCAAACTTTTGGCTTGGCTCTTTCGCAATGCTGAATTATAACGCCCGCATGGTCTAGTAATTTGTTAACCCTTTCACCGGGAATAGCGAGGCATAAGGAAACAAGCAACAAAGCAACAAGTTGCAACTTCCAAGAGCAAGCAACACCTTCAAGTTGTGCCCCATCAGCTGCCTCAACTCAACTTCCGGCGCCAAGAAAAATTGTTTTTCTTGCTTTTGTTTTTGTTTTTACGCAGTGAAAGCCCTGCTGCTGCATGTTCACAGCTGTTAATTATTTCTGGCTTAACATTGTCTCCTCAGCTCACTGAGATTACATAAATTATTTAAATTGAATTTTTTCTATGTCTAGCTCTCGATACCCTGTGTGGGGTTGAGTTGGGAATGCCTAGTTCACCTCAGTCCTCACTCTTTACTCAGTAGGGTTGCCAAATTGCTCAGTTCTGGTCGTAACTTATTAGCTTTTTGCCCACTTAGCCTAAGTGCTTTGGCCCTCTGATTGCCCTGGCAAATAGTTTGTTTAGCCTGTGTAAGTTCTGCGTCTCTCCACTTACTTTTCTGCTCTGCTTAACTTGTTAGATTTTGTTTTCTTTTGTGCGCTGTCGCTGTGGCTGTTGCTGCTGCTGTGCTTTGTATACGCAGCAATGGGAGACCACCCATGGCCGTGGCCATGACCATTGCCGTTGGCATCCCTAACACTATACCGGACAAGACCCAGACCCAGACCCAGACCCAGCCCCAGAGCTAAGCCGAGGCTATGGTTAAGCCTCAGTCTCTGCGATGACAGCATAACGACGCATTCAAATTCCGCTCTATTGATAAACAAACAAACCGATTACGCAGCGGTGTGCTGACAACGATCTAGCTCCGTCCAGCACCGCCCAGCACCACCCACCAGCTGCCCGTTGTGATAATTGTGTATGTGTAATCAGCACAGTAGTTGGTATTGCTCTAGCTACGTCGTCGAATTCGTTGTAAATGCAATGAACTCGCCTCTCAGCTTTAAGCATTTCGTATTGCAGCCTTTGCGACGCTGGCTTTAAAATGTGCGCCATCTAGCTACCGGTAGTGGCAACTCGAGCTGAATACATTGGCATACTTTTGTGTTGAGCGTCTTAGAGGATTGCATCATTGCATCCGAGACTGCGAATGACAGCTATAGATATTGGCCTGTATGACTGTGGTTGCCTACTGGGTGGCTACTGGGTGGTGGGTGGTGCAGACAATGGCAAAACATCCAATCGATAAACACCAATAATTGTCTTTCGAGCTGCTCGCTCTAATGCTGTGACCTTTGTCTGTGCCGGAATGTTTTGTGTTCCGAAGGCGCTTTCAATTTTACATAATATCTGAGCAACAGACACTACTACGACGACGACAACAACGACGACTGCGAGTAGGACTACAGCAGGAATTGATCCCAAACACCATATAAGCGGCAGTTGTCACTGGCAGACACAGCGCATGGTTTCTGTTGGTGGTTGCATTTCGCAAAACTGCAAATGCGTCACTTTGAAATGTCATAAAAAATTGATTTGCAAAAGTTATGCATTAGACAAAAGGCGAAATTTCCATAGCCGATACATTGTATGCATATAGATTGAACAATGCATAGCTATATACATACGTTGTGCACGGTGGACGAGTTGGGATTGAATTGATAACTGTTTGCCTTTTTGAAAGCCTTGATATTTACCCAATATATGTTTTCATGACACTTGTACATATAGTAGCAAACCAGAGAAGCAGCAGCTTGTATGTTGAAAGTGGTGTATCTGTTCTGATGTATCTGAACTGCTGCTATTCTTGGGCACTGCGGCAACTCCTGGAAGAAGTTGGAGTCAGAAGTTAATAAACAAAAACAATGGACAGTGAGAGTGAGCACGGAAACTGCGGAATCACTCCATATCCAGGAGAGACAATCTGATAGCCCATTAAAATCGGAATTTATCAAGAAATTTTTATGCACATTCCACAGTTATTGAGCTTTAGTTCCTATGCATGTCAGTCTCTTCGACACTGCAGGCCCCATGTTAAGATTGACCACAAATTCTATATCCACAACTACTAGAGGTGCGGCAAACTACGAAAAACTTTATCAGTTAAGCTACTCTTTTGACTACCAAAAATTATATACTTATGCTAGTTATACTTATGCTTTGAAGCTGTTATGTTTGACGTGCAGTAGGCAAATGTCATGTACCTCAGGTAAACTCAACAGGTATCAAATCACAGCCTAGTATGCAGGCAGTCAACTTAACATATATACAATGTATTTTATAAATACAAACATATATTTAGCTTTAATAAACAATCATCATAGCTGGTATCTGAATACCAGAAACGACTTGCAATAATAATGATTAGATTACAGCTATGTGCTAGTCCTTCCTACTTCTACAAGTACTTTAGCCTCTCTTTCTTACATTTAAACAAACTTCTGATACATGAATCAGTCATGCACTTTAACATCTTAGGTCAATTGCATAATATGACCCAAAATGACCAGCGCTGCGGTCAGCTCTTTGGTCAAATGTTGTCAGCCTGTTAACCTGGCTTGGGTTAACCTTTCACTTGAGCATCGATATCATTGGATGAGAGTTCAAGGTTTACAATTTCATAAATTTTCATTGGCATTGTGCGGCGCTTGCACACTTCTCACTTTTCATCCATCTAGACGAATCCCAATCGAAGTTCCATACGCTGGCGGGCCAAACACCTGGCGGCTGCATGGCTTCTTGCTTGTTATTGTCAAACTGTATGTCGGCCTACAGTTATTACCTATTGTCATACATACACTCTGCTGCTGGGTGAAGGTACTGTCTGCTGTCGGCTGCTGACTCCAAAATGTGATGCGAGACAAAGGTTCATCAGCTTCTCGGATTATTTTTGTAGCTGGCAGCGATGACGTCACCTCAACACCTCAATCAACTGTGAAATTAAATTGGCATTTGCATTGATTTTAACGAGAACTAATCCTCCAGCCTGTCAAGCATGTAAAGTGCCCGCCCCAAGAAGAAAAAAAAAACGCAGACTTCGATGTGGATTTGAAGGCGTGGGCTTGTTTATTCGCATGTCAAATCAGTTTGCATAGAGCGTGGACACAGTGTGTGGATAGAGATAGCTCCAAGCCATGGGTTCAACTTTATGGGCGTGTACATAGGCCGCGGCTGGGCTCAGCGGACTCAGCGGGGCAACAACAAAGCTACGCACTGCACTGTGTGGTGCCAGCAGCGTAGTGGTGCGTCGTGGCACAGTGTGATGCACCACAGTGGTGCTCTGATGGGAAACGGCACTGGGCACATGTTCTACGAGCTCAGCCCATTTGAGCAGTCCATGTGGTGCTAGCTGCAGCTCAGCTTGAGTCGAACTCCAAAGAGTCAACAGAAATATAAAAATCTAAAAAGCAAAGCAGAAAAGTTAACAACGTTCGCTATTCTTGGATAACTTCCACTTACCAATTGCAGCTGCATCTTCTACTGCTCCGGTTGAGCGCAATTCTTGGACTGTTGGCCCTTTAAAGCGCAACTGCAGCTTTTATAGCAGAGCTTCTAATTGCACATTGCAAGCGTCCAGAGGGAAGGCGGCACCTTGGACATGAGACGACGCCGTCCAAGTTGCTAAGGCGTGTGCTCCAATGTCTGCAGTACTTCTAGTGCCGATCTTTTAGCACTGATTGCGTTATTTATTGATTATGCACTGTAGTCTGAATGAATAGGGGTATATTGGTGATAAGTAGTGCTTAAGTCTTGAACATTATAATGTAGACTATATATAGCATATATGATGTGTACACTGTTTAAATCGAGAACCGATATTTTAAAGTCAAAGAAAGTATTATATGTCTTCATATCAGAGACTCTGACTGAGATGTGAAGTCAATGTTTAAAACTGGGGTCACTTACAAACAGCAGCCGTATATCAAGTCGGTTCTCACAAAATCGATAACAATGAAAAATTTCCATTAAGTCGATATCATATATGTGGACAGTATCGAAAAAGACGGCTATACGACTTCATGTATATCAATGCTTCAATAAAGAGGCTTGAAACGTGAAAAGTTCATCTAAACCAGAAGTAAATCAATTTGGCTGTCAAATCATAGATATTTTTACTGATAAATTTCGATAATCGACTTGCTGATGTATGCGATGTTAATTTACTTTTCCAATTTTGTGTCGTTATCGTTTTTCATTGTCTGCTAACAGGGAAGTCTTCAGTCGCTTACATTGCAATTTACTCATTCGCTGCTGCTCATTAAGGGTCTGCCTGGACAACAATGGTGCCAGCCGTCTGTTGATGTTTATTGAATTGCTGTGGGCAGTCGGCAAGGAAGGCAGAGCTATCAAAGGAACAAGCGCTACAAATTGCAAATGCGAATTCTTTATTCCAAACAAATAGTAAATAGATGTAAAAGTAAAGAGACAGATAGAAAATGGCAGGTAAAGTGTCAAAGGCAGAGAAGATAGAGAGTAAGAGATAGATAGATATATAGACGTGATAGCTAAAAGAAGAAGTTGAATTTTGTCAACGTTGTTTTCTCTTTGGTTTCATCTTGTTTGTCCGTTTAGTTGCCATTTTTTTGCGATCTAGTGCCGGAGCAGCACTACACGAGGATCGGCGGAGAGCGTCCAAACCAAGGGTGGCTGCTGGCGCACAAGTTGGGTAGTGCGCACAGCGGGCCCCACAATGGGCGTGACGAGGCGTCGATGATCGTGCACCACCGTCTGACTCTGATGGGACACCGCAGTGGGTACATGCTCCACCAGTTCACCCACCTTGGCCAGCGTGGGCTCCTGTATGGTCAATACGCTGTGCAGACCCGAACGAGCGGCTACAATCAGTGGCAGTGGCACCGAGACAGGCACCGCAGAGACCAGACGACCATCGGCAGCTTCGCCTATGGCATTGCCTGCTGACGATTCAGCGAGCACTTGCTCCAGCTCCGGCTCGGCAGAGGCGGCGTTGCTCTCGTTGAGCAATTCAGCGGATTCCTCGCTGATGGGCAGCGGCAAAGTCTGCGACGAGGATTTGCTGCTGCTCAGAGCCACCAGATTGGCGGGCCATTCCAGTGAAGCAGCTCCAGCTGCAGTCAGGTAGATGACCGCAAAGGCGAAAAGGCTCAGGCGCTGCAAAGCGAATGTAGTAGAAGTGCTTGACGGGGGCAGAGGCCAACTTACCAGCTTGAACATGATCTGAGAATCTCTATTGGAAACTAGATGAAGGCAGCCAATTGACTGATGCTGCAACTAGAATTTAAGCTAGATTTTATAACAGACGTTGCGCCTCACTGAAGCAAAGAAATATCAAGTTAAGATGATTATGTTGGGTGCCTACGAATCGGGTATACCCTGCCAAACAGGTGTATGATATATTCCAGCTTATTCTTCAAATCTCGTTGAGCCTAAGTTGGAATACTCCTAAGGGAATTCGAAGAAATTGCTACATTCTGATTCTTATATTCTTTTACAACTAACACATATACCCTCCAAATACCCATTCAAATTGAAAACGCGACGTCAAACGTAGAACCAGAAACATTTATTGCTTGATATTTTGAAATTTAAGTATTGAGAGAGAGGGAGAGCAATTCTTATTAGTGTACATTATATAGTCCGTCTAGCTAAAGCAGATTCTGTGGCATGGGTATGTCGCACTTTTGCTTCTCCTCCAGCCAGAACTTTTCCAGATAGCTAATGGGATCCCTGGGCTGATCACGGGCCAGGGCCACCATGCCCTCCATCATAATGGGCACTACCTCGCGCTCCAGATATTTGCGCTGCTCGTCGCCGGAGCGATAGAATGTTGGTTTGTCACACGAGGGTTTGTGTTCGACTTTTGGTGGCTTTGGTGGCTTCTCTATCGGTTTGCATTTAACGACTTGTGGTGGTCTTTCTACTGGCTCGGGCTTCGGCGGCGGCGGCAAATCCTTCTTGCAGCACATAACCCAATTCTTTTTGCTGGATTTTCGTTTTGGCTTGACGACAACATCATCACAGTTTTCTTGAGCTTCCGACATTTTGTTGAACAATGAAATTGGTTTCAAATGATCAGAAAAACAAATAGTGTTTGGGAAAAGTAGAGAAGTTTGAAATAGAGTCTACTGTGTTGCTTATACGTATTTCTATTGCCAAATATTTTTCCTTATCCTTATCCTTAAGTGAACTATGCTTTCTGAACTCAGAATTGGTTTGATAGATTGCATTGAAAAGTTGTACAGTTGCTGCTTATGACATATGTTAAAATCAGATGAGTCAGATTACTATATCGTCTAGTTGGCACAGAAAGAATGGGTTTAAAATTAAAATTTTGCAGAATTACTTTTAATTTTTCATCAAACTGTCACAAAACTCATCGACTGTGAAGATCTTTACATATTACTTATTACGTAAGACTGCGTATACCCTGTAAAATGTTTAAATTCCAAATAGTTATCTTAATTAATTTTTTTTATATAAAAACACAATTCTCGCTGTATTGTTACAAACAATCCGAAACGCATACACACATATACACAAATCTGGGAGTACTTGGATGAAAACCCGTTTGACACGCCCGCCTTGCCATGCCCACCGTTGGTTCCTGCTCGCTCGCTTTTAAGCCGCTTAGCGCTAGATGGCGCCACGCGTGGCAACTTATGTAATCGGAGCCGTCGCTGGGGCTACGCAAATGAAGCGCAACATCTGCCAATTGAATGCGCACCATTCCATTGCGACTGACCCACTCGAATGCCCAACCATATATACATATCAGATATATGATATATATAATCTATATCAATGCAGGTTCAATCAAGCTTTGTAAACGATTTGCGTGATGCCAGCGCAAACTTTCGTTTGAAAAACTTGCTCAAGTCCGCATTGAGGCCGCCAAAGAGTGCATAGCACAAACGATTCTCCAGTTGCCAGATCAAATGATCCATCCGATAGAATACATCGAGTAACTTGAAGAGCGTCAGAGCGAGCAGCACGTACAACTGCAGCTGACATCGTCGAAGACCGAGCAGCAGGCGGCTGTGATTCAGCTGAACCAGATAGAGCCAGGTAATGCCCAGCGCCAACTTGGAGTTGCTGTGTAGTGGTCATCAATGGGTTTTGTTTCAAGCGGGATGACATGCTCAGACTCACGTGGTCAGCTTCACATAGGCGGCATGTTGCAACTGGCATCGATTGATGAGCAGCGCCGCAACTGGCTTTAGGAATTCGGCTCCACTTCCAATCACAGTGCCAATTATGAGTATGGGCAGAGAGGCATTTCGGCCATAGATCTTGGTCGCCAGCTGCACGCCACGTTCGATATGCAGCACCTGGTTGAGCGCCGTGACAGGTGCGACCAGACTGCGGCAGGCCACAGTACGCGCCACAGCATAGGCCACATCGAACGGGCTATAGAAGATGATATACCAGGCGGCTGAGCATAGCGCCACATCGTGAGCACCGTTCAGTGGCTCCAGTGGCAGTATGCCCAGCAGCAGGTTGACCAGTATATCGCCCGCATAGCTAAGTAGTATATGGGTCAGCCAGAGCGTAAAGGGTCGCATCTTTTGGCAGGTGCGTCCGGCCGAGGTCTTCCGTAGTTCGTCGCGCAGCTGGGCGGCAATGAATGAGTAGTGCAGGCTGCGAAAGATGATGTGATTGGATAGTTGCTTGAGTAGCTGCTGCAAGCACATTGTGGGCGTCGCATACGGAGCCACGTAGATGCTTGGCTCCCACTTTCTTTCCTTCGGAGTGGCCCACAGTTCAGTGTTCGCGACGTTCGTTCGGATCGCAGTCGTAGTAAAAAGTTTGAAAGCTCACTTGAATTTCGAGACGGTTTTCAAATTGTTTACTTAATTAAAACAAATTTCCTTAACTGTGTAAAGCACGAACTAAACAAACTTAAGCTGCGTGTATGGAACTGTGTGTGCGAGCGTGTGTGTGAGTGTGTGGGGATAAGCTCGCAGCGAGGCGTAGCTTATGTTGCGCACAGGCTTAATTCTGGGTAGCGCCTGATGCACCACCGGATGGGCGGCGTAGGTGAGATGCGCAGGTGTGTTGTGGTGCGTTTCCTGAACTTCCAAACTGTTGCTGACCTTTGCATTGACAATGCGCACGGTGGGCGTGGCCAGGATTAACTGTGGCTGCGGCTGCTGCTGCGGCGTCGTCGACAGCCTCACAAAGCTTTGATGAGAGATGGCGCTGCCTGTCGCTTGCCCAGCCTTGGGTGTGTGCACAATGGTCGCCGACCAGCTGCACTCGAACATCATCGAAATGACAAGGATTAGTAACAGCTGGAAATGTTGGCTCACTGTGGCGATATGCATGCTGAATAGCTGTTGTCCGTACAGCAAATAAAGCCAAACGACTTGCGCCCCAAGCGTTTTTATAGCTAATCGCTTTGAAAGACTCTTGAACTGCTGCAGCTAAGGTCGTCAGCAGTCACTCGACAGCCGAACCCTTCTACAAGCTTAATTAATTAATCAAAGTAGTCAAAAAGCAAAAGAAGAAATCAAATAAAAAATGTGTTTCAATTGAAACGCACTTAAAGCTTCAATTACGCGCCTCCGGCTAATCGTTAAACGCACCTTATAGAAGACGAAGAGATAAGAAAGGAAATGTGTTGAGAGAGGGAGACAGAGAGTGTGAGAGAGAGAAAGAGAGATAGAGAGACGAATAGCAGCTGCTTATAAAGCAAAGAAACAAAGTTAAAAATTTGATGTGATGTAGGCCTGTCAAATACCCTGTAGTTAGCCAATACACACACAATACAGGCTGTATTTGTTGCAATTTGATCTTTTGTGCTGCTCAAGCAATTGTCGAGCAAAAATCAAGATCAAAATACAATACTATAATACTATATATAGTAAATACATAATGCTAAATATAATACATCATATGAAGTTAAGGAGCTCTCTGGAACTCTCCTTCGTTAAGCTTAAGCAGATATTCTGATGATTTAGTACCACCTCATTTTCGAAAAATTCTTATCCAAACTTGATTTACAATGCTCAAAAGAACACTCTACTTACCACTCTACGCACTCACCCACTCCAATAACAGGGTATTTAAAAGCAATAGATTTCAGCTACAAGCTGCCGCCGAGGGGCGACCAACCTTCAGCGGGTTGCGCATGCGTTGCCATAGTCAGCTTAGCTGACTCGCGCCACTCGTACCACTGACACCACTCATTGTTGCTGTTGTTAGTAATTGTTGTTATTGTTATTACTACAATATTTGCGGCATTCGCTCGTATTTATTTATACACTTCTTTTTTTTCGTTTTTATTGCTTTACGTAAAACGTCCAAGTTGAGACACTCCCACAATTGCAAGAGAAACCAACGCAGAGTCAGAGGCGTCGTCTCTGTAGCTACACCCTCGATTGCTCCCCTTTTCGCTTCAGCCACTAAGCCACTGGCTTGGGCCAGCAATTGCTTGGCTGTGATTTCATGGCACAGCAATTCACACTGCCATTCAGTTTAACTTAGCCACTCGCTTCGTTTTCGTGTTTATTGAGGCTGCCAAGAAGCGGAAAAAATCTAGAGCCGCCCCCGACTCAATTGCTTAGACCAAGAAAATGCGGCTTTTGGTGAGTTTATGATATGAAGACTACATAATAAATATACATATATACTTCAATTGTTTTGCAGTTGCTGCTGGGACTGCTGGCTCTGGCACTGGCCAGGCCCAAGCAGATGCTGTTGATCGATTCGGCACCTTCGGTGGTGTCGTATCAGGGCTCATCGCAGACGCACACACGCTTTGTCATTGCGCCCATGGGCCGTGCCCTGGGCTATGTGGAGCCAACGAATGTGAATCGCACCTTTCATACCAACTCCAGCTCGAATAGCATGGCTGCTGGCCATGAAGTACTCCAGATTCGGCCCGTTTATGTGCCCTAAGCATTTGTGTAATCGAATGTCATTCAGATAGGCTGTGTATCATACGTAAACGTATAGAAATATTGTTAGGGGTACGAACCGACTCAGAAATATACCTAAATAACCTAAATTTTATATAGCCTATTCTTAAAAGTTTTGCAATTCTTATAAAAAAAAACCCTCCCCCTTACCAATAAAAAAAAAATAGAGAAGATCATGTCGCTAGCTCGTCGTTATTCCCGACTACCAGCACCTGGTGCGATGCTGAAGCTAGTGCAGGCCTCGGAGGCGGCTCTGGAGGAATCCGCTCTGGAGTTCTATGAGAATCTCAATTTGACATGGCGCTCGCAGTACACGAATCCATCGCTGGCCCGCCTCGGCATCGGCACGGAGTTCCTGCCGGCGAAGAGCAGCAAGAGACAGAAGTCGTCGACGCAAGCCGATACGGAATCGGAGAATCAACTGAATGGTAATAGAACCTATCGCATCTACCATGTTTCCGAGTTTCTGGACTATTTGCCGGAAATCGATTCGGACTATGAAAATTTCGTGCCGATCTCCACAATCGCGCCCACTTCAAATTTCTAACTTGTACAATAATCCAGCAATGCTAAAGCGTCCCACCTAAAACTTAACTTCGACTGTCGTATCTGATCTGTTCTTCTCTTATTCCTCAATCACAGGATTGTCTTGTTTGGTTAATCGCTGTCGCATCTGAATTGCTGTCGGCCAGCGACTGACCCGTCCCAACGGATGCCGCCGCACTTTTATATATGTAATTCTCTCTATGTACTTCTCACTCACTCGTTGATGTGTGTTCGCTGTGTCTCTGTCTTTTTCACTCCCACCGACGATCTCTTTGTGAAATAAATGTGCATTTCATCTTATATTCACAATCTGTTCGACCTTCGGCCTCAGCCGAGCCATAGCCCTACACTTAGCTGGCTTTGAGACAGCGCTTTGAGCCTTCCCGAAGGTTGTTTGCTGTGTATGTGTGTGTCAAACGGAGCTTTGACTGATTGAAGTAGGCTTCTGGTCTTGTACTCCAATGATTGATATCGTGACACGAACACGCACGAAATGCTGTTCTCTAAATCAAATTCGTTTCGTATGTCAATTTGATAGAGATTTAACATATTTATGATAGATTGCCGCAGATAGCAAAGCCTAAGAGCAGTTAGATGGAGCTGTGCAAAGTTCATGCTAATGGATTGAGACAGTCTTTGTTAAAGCTTTGACTGCTTGAAGTAGACTTTACCTATGTAGCCATATAATTGATGCCGTGACACGAAAACTTTCAGAGTTCCTCCATGTGTTTCGCATGGCTAAGCTTATAAACTGCTTTGGCACATTTTGATTGAATGATTGACTTACTGACGTTTAAATCAGAGGGGAAAACTATAGAGCTGGGAAGCTTAATATATGCTTGACGATATTGCAAAAATCAGCAAAATTCAGATTTTGGGAAGTAATGTATATGAATAAATGCTAGATGGCATTATGTAGAGTAGCTACTGTAAGCTTACGCTTTTTGGCAAGATATTGAGGATAAATTTAATTTCTATTAATCGTTGGTTGTACTCAATACAACTTATAGTATTGAGCATGATCAATGATAAATAGATTTTAGTAAATATATGATAAATTCTTAATTTATATAAAAGGTATTAGTATTGTTTACTTAAGGAAATGATATTTCAATATTCCCACATCAATCAGTGACAGGCGTACAACGCGCAACTTGAGCTCTGTTTGCTGAAGAGAGATCCCTCCCTGCCGCTTCTGGCCAGCCCCAGTTCAAGTTCAATGCTTATGAAATAATAAAAAATAAACAATTTGCTAGAAACAAGTTTGCAAATTTGCTTTGCGTTTGCTTTTGTGTTTTGTGTTTGAGTCGGGTTTGTTTGCGTTTGCTTGAAGGACATTTGGGCAAACATTTTTGACTGTATATAAACCCGGAGAAGGTGCTTTAACAGCAACAGTCACTCGTCAGCTGCAACCCAATCAAAAACCCAACTTTACAAAAATGTTCCGTTTCGTAAGTAGCTAAGTAGCTAAAGATCCTGGATTTTGGCTAATCTTGTTTCAACTCTACAGATCGCTATCTGTGCCCTGGCCACCATTGCCGCTGCAGCACCTGGTTTCGTGGAGCAGCATCATGTGGTTGCTGCACCCGTCGTTGCCAAGGTGGGTGCTGTAGTGCACAGCGCACCAGTTGCCACCTCCCATCAGAGCTTCACGCAGTTTCACAACCAGGCGGTCATCACGCCCGTGATCAAGCATGTGGCTCCAGTGGTGCCCGTTGTCAAGCACGTGGCCCCAGTGGTGCCTGTGGTTAGCCATGTGGCTCCAGTGGTGCCAGTTGTCAAGCATGTGGCTCCAGTTGTCCACCACCAGACCTATGTGGCGCCCGTGTCCGTTGTGAAGACTCTTCCTCATGCTGTCTCCCACCAGAGCCACACCCAGATCCACCAGAAGTCCATTATCACCCCAGTGGTTGCACCCGTGCTCAAGACCATCGCCACACCAGTGGTGCCAGTGGTTAAGCATGTTGCCGTCGCTCCCGTCGCCCACGTCTACCATCACTAAGAAAAGTTTCTTATCGATTTGTTGATTATTTGAAATAAATTCTGAATGTTGAACGAACCTAAGAAGTTTTTTATATTTCTTATAATAAGTAAATTGAGATATATGTATATCTATGTTTACAGAAATTGATTAAATATACTATATTTCCTTTACGAATCCATCAAGGCGAACTTGGGAGTAAAGCTTTTCAAATATAAGACAATTGTAAAAGTCCAAGTGGGACTCGTGATCTATATATTTGGATAGATTGAATGAGACTTGTATAGATTGAATGAGACTTCTATCTATACAGAATATACATATAAATATAAACACGTGCATATGCAAAAACCTTTTCTATTGCTTATGCCTTTTGAAAACATTTTCCCTTTATTTTATTCAAATCTCTTGTATAAAAAGTCTATTCTATTAAAATGTATTTCCTGCATGGAAAAACTTTACAATTTATTGTATTATTTTCTTTGCCATTGAATTTTATTCCCTTGAAAAATATTTTAGTCTATTTTAGTTCTCGTCTTTTTTTTATTTAAATCTTTTTTCTATTCACTGAATATTTTAATTAATTAAAACAAAAGATTCCCAGCCAATTGATAGAAAATTTTTGCCTATTTTTAGAAACTTTTTTCAGACTAGTCATAGAAGCTGGTTGCTAGTATTACAAAGTGAGTGATAAAGGTTTTGACTTTTTGAAGTGTTGCAAA
The DNA here is from genome assembly GCA_035045945.1 of Drosophila anceps. Classification (NCBI taxonomy): domain Eukaryota; kingdom Metazoa; phylum Arthropoda; class Insecta; order Diptera; family Drosophilidae; genus Drosophila; species Drosophila anceps. The sequence continues at coordinate 7,404,292 of JAWNON010000186.1, read as the reverse complement.
TAACTTGTTAGAATAATATAGTGCTGCATGATTGAATTTGCTTCGTATGTTGTTTCGCCTTTACTAAAAAAATAAAAGATTCAAAGCCTTAGATTGTATTTCAAAATGTTATTGAATGTGCATAAAAGGATGATTTTTTTACATTCCAAGCCTAGCTCCCAAAAATAAAGAATCTTGATAAGTTTGAGTTTAAAAATCTTTTCGTTTTATTCTGTGGGATATGTAGGGCTCATATTCAAGTTAAAGCGCAGCTGTTTATTTGTGCAGGGTGGTGTAGGCAACTGGAGCGCTGACTAGAGTCTTGACCAAAGGAGCTGAGTGCACCACGGGCACAGAGTGCAGCAGCGGGGCAGCGTGCACAACTGGAGCAGCGGCATAGGTGCTGACAACGGGTGCGGCATGGACGACGGGAACAGAGTGTACCACTGGAGCGGCGTGAACCACTGGAGCGGCATGAACCACTGGAGCAGCATGATAGGTCTGGACAACTGGTACCTTGCGCACTAGATTCACATTGCTCTGGTGGGTGATGGCCGAGGAGGCGCTGGTGTCCACGTAGGCGGTCTTGGTCAGCACAGCGGGCTGGACAATGGAGTGGGTGGCAGCCAACAGACCAGGAGCAGCTGAAGCCACAGCAACACAGGCAAACAAGGCGATCTGCAAAGTTGAGAGAAGGACTTAGATAGAGCACATATCTATTCAACTGATGAACTTACGAGCTTGAACATTTTGAGGTTTGGTTGGGTTTGGTTTGGTTGGAGTTGTGAGTCGATTGCAACTGCTGATGTTTGGGGCATTGAACGAGCGCTTTTATACGAAGCTGGACTGTAGTTATTTTTTGTTGATTACGTTTTTTCATTTTACTATTTTTGGTAATTTCAATTCTGGTTGGGCTTGAACTTGAGCCGTCAACCGGTTTGGCTAAGAGAGCAGCTTCTAAGCTTTGATAAATAATATCCAACGGGGAGTTCATTAACTGACCTAGGTTGGCCATTGTAAACCGCTTTAGCTCTATCTGTGTGTGGGTGTACATGTGTGTGTATGTGTGTAATAGGAAGCTAAGTACTTACTTATTGTACCATAAGTCTTGCTGCTGCTGCTGCTGCTGACAATTGAATCAGCTTCAATGGGACCTCTAATTGGCTTTAGCTTTGCTCTGCGCTTACGCAAATTGTTAAGATGTGTGTGTGCGCTATTGTGTGTGGGTGGATGGGCTTGGTTTATCCTGCGGCTGACTTCATCTTAAGTGCATCTGCTGGCATTTCGCTTTTATCTTTACCATCAATGCCATCTTCATTGGCATTTGCGTCGACCTAATTGAGTTGCAATCTTTCTCTTACGCATTGACAACTTACATTTCATTTCATCATGTGTGGGCGTGTTCGATGTATGTGTGTGTGCCTTGTCTAAGTCTTGTGTGTGGTTCCATCAATTGAGTTATGTGGCTTGCCTGTGACGTTACGTCGTCAAATCAATAGGAATTGGAACTGTCAGAAGTCGCGCTTCTTGCGAAAGCCACTTGTGAGTCCTAATGAAAGAGACGTCATAAGAGTGAAAGAATTTGATAGTAATGTTTCGTAAGAGAGAATGCAACAGCTGGGTGGGCAAGAATTTCATAGGTATGCAGCATAACAGGACAAGCCTCTTATGAGAGCTACGCAATCAAAAGTCGTCTCAAAAGAGTTTATAAACGAATGTATCTAACATGTTACACTAGAAACGAACAGATGACAGATGAGCTTTGCGGTAAAAATATAAGAAATTTATATAACTGAAAAGAATCTTTTGTAATGCGATACAGAAAGACAACTTATAAAAACTGTTATACAATAATTAAGAAATTATATGTTTCGCTAAGACTGCACAATAAATATAATATATATCAACTTTCAATTAGAAAGATTGACATATGGAACTCAATAGCTTCTCAATTAACTCTCAATTAGGCAATCTTCTAAGAATTTTATTACCCCAAATATCTCCCCTACATTAAAGCCACAACATAAGTAGCCAACGCCTGGGCGATCTTAATAGATTATTTGTCTAAGCGATAGAATCATTAAGGCAACCAAGCAGCAAATTTCCGGTTTTGATTTATGAAGTTTAATTGGCATCACAGAAGGTCACTCATATTTATATAGGCATCTAATCAATAATATGTATGGCGAATGTCGTTTACCTTTAAGAAATTTCTAAAACGTGCCAAACTTACTTCTTAGAGTAGTTCACTTTGTGATGTTATTGTAAACAACTATGTCAAGTCGAAGACTTTCTACTGTTATACTATGCATAGCGTATATTTTCTTAGCGATGTCTATACTGGCCGTCCATAACAGAAGATCAGAGATAGCTTATATAAAATAAAAGTAGTAGTATTACAGTTTTTAAAGATTATTGTCCAAGTGCTATAAAAGTTTTTGATAGTTATAAAATACTGGGGTGGAGATCTACCTAAAATAATTAAGAGTTTTAAGTATAACAGTTTTTGGTAACTGTCATAAAACTTTGAAGTTACGAATTATATCTAATTTAATTATGGTTTTCAAGTATAACAGTTTTTAGTCACACTGAATTGAAAATCTAAGTTCAACAGTTTTTGGTCAGTGTTATACAGTATATTATTATGATTTTTTTGTATAAAGTTAAGATCCTTATTATAATTATGATCTATAAGCAGTTTTTGTGTAACTGTTATACAGTACTGAACTGATGATCTATCCGTAAATTATTTATTATTTATGATATAATATTTTACCTTAAGTGTTATGCAATACTGAAGTGAACATCATTCCTTTTAATATTTATGAATTCTAATTAAAACAGTTTTTGGTAATCTACCTTAGCAATATCTGTTTGTTATGCGCATAAACCTCATTTCTGTCGTCAAATCTTAAACTTGACTCAATTATGTTGTTGACCCAGTTTCCAAGTTGATATCCAGAACATGACTGCAAGACATACCTGGCTCTTATTCATTCATTCATCCATTTATGAAGAGGGGGAATGGGAATGGTAATGGGAGCGGAGTGCAGACACAGAGACAATACGAAATAAATTATACACATTGCAATTGGAGCTGCAACATTCAAATTAAAGAAAAATTGCAACATCGACAGACGCGTAACCGTGGTCGACGCAGAGATCCAGTTGATGTTGATTGTTGTCTCAGTGATTCATGGCCAAAAGCCAGACCCACATATGAAGCTGCTGCTGCGGCTGCTGTTGCTGCTGCTGCTGTTGTTGATAGTCATAAAAATACTGCCAAGTGCAGCTGCCGTTGTTAAGTGCCCACTTAAGGGGCTCCGTCTCAGGCCCTATGTCAAGGTTAAACCACGGACGACAAGCCCCACGCGTACTTAACCCACAATTTTTTTCTTTCTTATTATTTTTTTCTTTTTTTTTTGACAAGATCTTTGAATATTTTTTGTTTTATTTTAATTTTATTTTTATGTTATTGTAATGTCTGGCCGCGCGCCGTGACAGTTACACGTACTTAAGATAAATATCTTCAAAAATAAATTTCCAAAATGAAATACGCAGCTCAATTTACAAGAGTCGTCGCGCTTCACTCTTCACTCTTTTGGCCTTTGCCTCTGCTTGATCGTAAATCCTAATTTTTGTGATGTGGTCAACCGCAGTTGAGGTAGGTTTGCTGCTGAATTATAGTGAATTCAATTAAATTAGTTCAAAGAGTGGCTAGGTGGTTGCTGGGGAGGTTTGCAGTGGTTAGAATGAGCTGAGTCCTGGTAACCATCTCGGTAAGGGTATCTGTGAAGTCTTTCACTCTAAGCATGTTATTCTTTAACTCTGCCAGCAGTTGGTTTGCGCTGCTCATCAATCACTTAGTCTCTTAATCAATTGATTAAAACTTTATAATTTTAAAGCCTGTGTCGACTTTATATTGCGAATCAATCAGTCAGTTTATCAATCAACTACGCCTTCTATCAATCAAAGTAAGTTAGTCCACGACATCTTGAACAATCTCAATACCAAATTCTCTTGCTTCCACATCAAGGAACATTCAAGATTTTTCTTCACACTTTGCTCTCTCGAAACCTAATCGATTGTGCGAATCTGCCTAATTGTCATTAGCTTGCGAACCAGTTGGACCAATCGAACGTCTAACTGTAGTCTTTAGGCCTTCAGTTATTCCAGCGCAACGAATTGCCAATTGTCAACTTTGTCACTTTGATAATTGGGCCAAAACAAATTTGTGTCAATTTTCGGTATATAAGCGTCTCTTAGGCCTCGTTGCTGCATGAGTTCTTACTGGAGTTCGGTGCTAGCCAATTCAAATTAAGACTAAATCCAATTCAACATACAAAAACAACATGAACAGAGCGGTAAGCGAAGAATCGAATGCTCTATTTGAGAAGTATTTAAATACTCTTTCCCCATTTTGGCAGTTGCTTTGCTCTTTGGCATTTGCCGCCTGTTTGGCCTTTGTTGCTGGAGAAGCTGTGTGCTTACATGAACAAGCTGAAGTTAATACAGTAGCTCTCTCTGAGCGACGCATCTGGAATTTGAATCTATCACAGAATTTGCTTGTATTCCATAGGAGCCATGCGAGCATTTGCCGAGTCAGCTTAAGCTGAGAGTATTTGCTAGCTCTGTATTTATTGTTGTTATTTTATTTATTTTTATTTTTAATAAAAGAGAATGTTGAATGTTAATTGAGAATTCTAGAATCTTATGAACGGATGATAAATGAAAAATGCTCTAAAAAAATAAACAAATGAAAGTTTGCAATTTTTCTCTTTTTCTATCATATTAAAAATATTTTTCAAAATATTAGAAATATTTTTCAAAATATTAAAAATATTTTTCAAAATATTAAAAATATTTTTATATATAGTACAAAAATCATAAGACTTTAACTCAGGTTTCAATAATACTTTTCAATATCTAATTTATTGTTAACATTTTACATGAGCACAACAAAGCAATTGCTAGTTAAGTTTCCTAATGGTGCAGAGTATAGGCCAGAGGAGCGGTGTGCAGCACAGACTTGACCAGAGGAGCTGAGTGAACGACTGGCACCACAGCGGGAGCAGCATGCAGCAAAGGAGCAGCATGAACGGAATGCACGACGGGAGCAGCATGGACGGCATGAACGGCGTGGACAGCTGGAGCAGCATGGATGGTGGTCTTCAGAACAGGAGCAACAACGTGCTGGATGACAGGCTTGCTGTGGACTTGAGTGATGCTCTGATGGGAAACGGCCGAAGGAGCGCTGTGCACAACGGTGCCCACCTTGGCCAGAACGGGCTCGTGGACCACATGATGAGTCTCAATCAGGCCAGCACTGGTGGAGGCAATCAGCAGGGCAACAATGGCGACCTATAGATAGAAAAAGAAATCCTTTGTAAGAGCTCAGCGCCAACTTCATAAACAAATAGAGAACTTACGTATTTGAACATTTTTAGTGTTGTGCTTGCTTGAACTTTAACTCGAGTAGCTTTGAATTGTGACTGATGATAATTTGGGAGTCAGCAGTCGGGTTTATATAGAACGAGCACAAGTCGAGGAACACACGTAAGACAGAGAAATAGCCAAGCATAGTTGCGGCCTTCACAACGACTCAGCAATAAGTCCAAAGCCGAATCCCCAAACCAAAGCCGAACTCAACTTGTTTGGGTTTATTTCCGACAACTGCAGCTCACGAAGCATATGCAGGCATCGCTCGAACTACAACCTGAGCCACTGCTGCTGCTGCTGTCTTATCAGCGTCAAGGTGAACGACTTCTCTGGCTAACATGCAAGCCCTTAGCTATAAAAGCGTTTCAGACAGAACCAAACAGCATCAGTTATCCCCATCATCTTCTGCGTAAGACAACAAACAGTCCCGAAAAAAACCAAATTCAACATGTTCAAATACGTAAGTTCTCTCTTTGTTTATGAAGTTGGAGCTTAGCTCTTACAAAGGATTTCTTTTTCTTTCTATAGGTCGCCATTGTTGCCCTGCTGATTGCCTCCGCCAGTGCTGGCCTGATTGAGACTCATCATGTGGTCCACGAGCCCGTTCTGGCCAAGGTGGGCACCGTTGTGCACAGCGCTCCTTCGGCCGTCTCCCATCAGAGCATCACTCAAGTCCACAGCAAGCCTGTCATCCAGCACGTTGTTGCTCCTGTTCTGAAGACCACCATCCATGCTGCTCCAGCTGTCCACGCCGTTCATGCCGTCCATGCTGCTCCCGTCGTGCATTCCGTTCATGCTGCTCCTTTGCTGCATGCTGCTCCCGCTGTGGTGCCAGTCGTTCACTCAGCTCCTCTGGTCAAGTCTGTGCTGCACACCGCTCCTCTGGCCTACACTCTGCATCATTAAATTTGTGAATTTGTTTCAGCAATTGATTGTGATAGGAATTTTATGATTTTTTATTTTTGAATAAAGTTTTTTGTTTCATTTAAAAAGATTGTTCAGCAGGAGTTCTGTCTACAAATTCGTCTCATTGGCTGTCTTATACTCACAACTCACTGTCTAGCTGTCTTATACAGTTACAGTCTTATACAAGCTAAGAACCATTGCATACCTTTAGGATTTTCTAAAAATCAAAACACTTGAAATTCGCTCGCTATAGGAATTATTTATGTCAGGGCATTTTATTGCATACAAATAGAAACTAAAACATTTTTTTTTTGTGATTTTTCGTTGTTGCTTAAACAGGGCACGTGTAATTTCAGTGGGTGAAACAATATCCGGACGGAGTACATGTCAGTATGTCAGTGTGTGTGTGCGTGTGTGTGTGAGTCTGTCTATTTATCTGTCTGTATTTGTGGCGCTAGGCTATTGGCAGCTCTCTTTTACCAGACGCTCTTGACCACAATGGGCGATGGATGCAGCTGGCTGACCGAGACATGGGACACGGCGCCGGGCACCACCTGAACGATACGTGGTGCAATGGCAAGTGGGTGACCAATCACTGGGCCAGCAACTACTGGTGGTGCAACGACAGGTCCCCAAATGCTAGGTCCCACCACAGCGGGTCCCCACAGGCTGGGCGAGGGTGCTGGCGCCGGTACAGGAGCAGGAGCGGGTGCAGCAGCCGCCAGGCTCAGCAGAGCAACGAAAACGCACTGCAAGTCGAAAACTCAGGATTAGGATTCGAATAGAACATTTCTATGTTGAGTTACTTACCAGCTTGAACATTTTAATGTGTTGATAGTTGGCAACGATTTGACATGCCATTGCATTGAACGCTAGCCTATTTATAGTGCATCAGTCGAGTGCACACTGTGCATGTGTGTCTGAGTGTGTCAACGCCTCTGCAGTCCCCATTTGGCCTGGCAACAAACACAGCGACAAGACTCAAACGACATGCGACACTTGATGCAGCTTTGCAAACCCTTCCGGGGGCAGGTTCTCAATGTTCTCGATGTTCGCTGCGTTCTTGTCTTGCTTGAGTTGACGCAACAGGTTATGGACATGGTTGGCTGTGAGACAGGCGCGGTTAGCGTTGCCCACTCGTTCGCTCGTGCAACGCGGCGTATGCTTGATATCGTTCCGCAAAGTCAAACAAATCACAAAACATTATACAAAGTGCTCTCCACTCTTAACCATATTCCAAAGAAAGACCGACTCAGGTGTGTATGTGTGTGTTTGTGAGTTTGCTGGCCTGCTCTTTGCACTTTTGGCTCGCATAAATTAAGCCAAAGCTGTTGGCAATTGTTGATTAATGTGAACACTTTGTTAGACAATTGTCGCTCAGATTGTCTTGTGTAATATTCGAACAGTTGCACATCATGCATTTAGCTCAGCTGTTTCATATTATTACTAAGCTTTGCTAAGGCAATAAAGCAATCAAATTGTAGACAAGTCAAGTCTTTAGCCCAACCTGTTGCCAATCGAAGCCTAGGACGGTTGACTAATTTGCATCTTAGTCTACTCTTTAGTCTGAAATTGAAGTAAATTATAATTTTTATTGCTATGGAGTATGCATATATAAAATAGCTATAGTTTGTGAGTTCAAAGAAACTATAGTAGCTCTTATTAACCCCAATTCAATAGCAAAGTCTCATTTTCTTCTGGCTAAAAGGCAGCATTTATCAGCACTTGCTTTGCCCACTCTTTGCCTGCTTCACCCACCTTCATATAACTTTTTTCAGTGTTAAGTTCGTCGCTGACTTGATTTGATTTTAATTGTGTGAGTGAGCTGGGAAATGCTCGCTTAAGTCTTTAGCCATTCCACTTTTCACCCACTTGAGCAGCTTTTCAGCTAATTAGCTCAATTTAGCTAAATACTCGCTGATTTGCCTGGACTTATGGGGCGGACAGCTTGCCAGCTCAATGAATATATATGAGTTAATTCATGACTATTCAATTTAATTGGCATACGTTTAGGAAACGTGCTGTTAATGCTTATTCAAACATCGATCTGAACTTGAAAAACTTGTGCACAACGAAGAAGAGAACTTAAAGAGGTCAGTGTTTCGTCATCTAGTTAGCTACTCTTTGAACTGCATCGCCTATAGCTAGTCGTAACATATCTTTTTATCCATCTATCTTTAGCACCATTTGTGGCACTCAGCATACGCTTTGCTAATGCACTCATTTGCATAACACAGAAACTGCATTTGATGCCACACACACACACACATACACACACACACATACACACACACACACACACGTGTGTCAGCCATGTCTCTCATAAGCTTGGGAAACAGCTCAACAACGATTCACGCTGTCTGCCACTGGTGTCATATGATAACTCGCTGATTACATGCTAATTATGTCACCTAGTCGCTTAGCTTTGGGCTATCATTCAGCTGCTCACAATGAGTTGGCGACGAGCGCGTGATGAGCTTAGTTTTCAGATGAATTTCATGCTTAGGGATATTTTCTATTTATATGTTTTCATTGGAAAATCATTTGTAGGTAACTCGAATGTTTATTGATAAAGATGTTTAGAGCTTAAATATTAATAGATCTGTTAAAAATTACATTGTCAATCAATCAGTCAGTCAGTCAGCCAAGTAGAGCAAAAATCTTTGTAATATGATATATCTAAAGCACTTTATATTTTCAGCTTGATTGTCAACAACTATTTTTTAGTTTTAATAGCACTACTATTTTAATGAACAATATTGAATATGTTAAAAGTTTATCGCAGTTTTCATTAACTTCGTGACACGAAGTATCGTCACACGCCCATCTCTATAACTAACCACACGCGTTTACTTCCCATAAAGCATTGGCATTTTTTTGCGCTGACAGCAGGCCTAAAGAGATGTGTGATGATAGTCTTACGTTCCGGCTAAATGGAAACCAGCTCAATTGTCTAAAGAGCTGCAGAGAGGAGGGGCAATTGGATGGTATAAGCTATCAGGGTAGATAGATAGATAAATAATCAGTTATGCTGTTTTCTTTCTTGACGTCACGAGCCGCGGCACTTCGCATATCAATTACGCAGCATATACGCAATCAAATGCGACGCAAGCCACGAAAACAGACAACATATCAAATACATTTTGCAACAGTATTCATATAAGAATTGTAAGAAATTTTATATTTTTTTTATATATATTTTTAAAACTTTTATTTAAAATTTCTCTAATACATTCATCGAGTTGTAGCTGGAGAACAATTTGCACACACATATACATACACAGCTGGTCAGCAGGCAAGCGGGCGGGTGGTTAAGGTGGGTGGTTGGTGGTTGGTTCAGCCAGTTGAGTTTAGTGCAAATGATAATCGTGATAGTCGTGATGATGATGGAAATGATAGGGATCGAAGGGATAGGCCTTGATGATGGGAGCTGGATGATAGGTCTTGATGATGGGTGGATGCACCACAGTTTTCACCACAGTCGGCAGCACCACTGGCTTGATAATGTGATGCGGCACACTGTGCACCACCGTCGAGCTCTGATGCGACACGGCAGCGGGCACATGTACAATTTTGGCCACATGCAGTGGCTCGATGTGGTGGTGTGCGGGATACAGCGGATACTCCGGATAATGATGGTGGTGGCCATGCAAGTAGCCAGGACGTGCAGCAGCCAAGGCACACAGCGCAAGCAGCGAAAGCAGCTGGAAACGATAAAAAAAGTTAAACTCCTTGGATATTCGATGATCCTGGCCTTGCCCTTACCAATTTGAGCATGTTGTTGGTGTTTGTTATCCTCTTGTGTATTTGTGTGTGGGCTCTTAGTGGGGTGCTCGACGGCTTGCAGCGTGCAACTGATGCCACCATGACACCACGCGGAGGCTTTTATACACTTGGCATCTTGCATCAGTTGCCAGTGGCTACAGCAGCAGCAGCAACAGCAGCTGCCACCGCTCGACAGCTTCAACAGCTGCAGATGCTCTCATTGTTTGTCGCGATTTTCAATGCAACGTTTCCGCAGCACCACCTCCCCCACTAAACAGCAGCAGCAGCAGTAGCACCACCACCACCGGCAGCAGCCACTTTGCTATATCCGCGCTGCCGGCTTTTAACCATGCTGCCACTTGCATCCGCAGTTGCAGTTGCAGTTGCAGCTACCTTTGCTGTTGGCTGTGGCAGCAGACGCTGTAATTGCTTCGCTTTTTGCTCACAGCTTTGATAACACTAGACTACAAGTGTTTAGTTTTTGTATTTTTCATGATTTAGTTGGTCTTAAGAATGTAATTGTAATGAGTTAGTGTTCGAAACTTGAATGCAAGATAAATATTCCAGCAGTATCTGTGTATCTGTATATCTTCTATATCTCTACCTGGCTCTGTATCCGTATCTATATCTGTATACGTATCTGTATCTGTCTCTATCTCTATATCTGTATTTGTATCTGTATCTATATCTGTATTTGTATATGTATCTATATCTACATCTGTATATGTATCTGTATCTGTATATATATCTGCATATATATCTATTTGTGTTTATATCTATCTCTGCCAATATATCTATCCCTATCTTAATCGCTAACCACCTTTTCTCTTTGACCATTTTATTCTTGTGTAGTTTAGTGTTGTTTTTTACTTTTCCACTTCTGTTTAGCTTTGATCTAACAATTCTTCCATTGAACTCTTGAAGTTAAACTTTCAGATCATAGACTCTGATCTATCCTAACTCATGTTTATCCTGAGCTGCCTTTGTTTTTGCCCAGTATCTTCAATCACAGCTCAGCATGTTCAACACCCAGACTACAGCTCAATCAAGCGTGACTGAAGATGATTGTTGTTGTTGCTGTTGTTTGACTACAACTATTGCCATTCGTAATTGCCAAAGCATTTGCCTACGTTTACATAGTTTGTACCTTTGCTTTTGCTCATGTCGCGCCACAAATTGTGCCTTTGGTTCATCGTAGATACCGTTACTAATGGCTGTTGGCTTTGTTGTTGTTGTTGTTGTTGAATTGGCTTGCATCACTTGGTGGCTGCTGCTGCTGCTGCAAGCATAATTTATGCCAGTGTTACATTTGCCTGCAACGACCTTGACCAGCCAGCCAAATTGTTGATTTTTTTTGTTGAAATCTTTTTCTTTTGGCGCTTTGGCACTTGCAACGGAAATTCACACTCGCCAATTTAATTGTGCAGTTTTTTTTATGTGCTATCCGTGGAAATAAGTTGCAATTCTTGTTATCTTAATAGATACATATATTAAGGCTGAGAATTTGGTATCAGATGCAGCAAAAAAACTAGTTGAACTTTTGTTAAGAAGAAAAAAAACCTGAAGTCTTCAGTTTGTTGAAGTTTGAATACTCTGCGAATAAATTTGAGATATGTGAGTCATATGTAAAGTAAAGTAGTATGGGAACTACATACAGCTGTGTTCATAAAAATAGTAGTGCGAGTGAAATTTTGTGATTAACAATGTTTAGAAAACAATTTCAATGTATATATGTTAATTTCAATACTCATTTCAAATTGTTTTCAAAACATTATCTTTATCAACAAAATTTTTCTGTCCAACATTTCAGTCGCACTACTATTTTTATGAACACAGCTTTACACATCAACTATACCTATTATAAAGCACCATTTCGCCACAATTATCAGACTCTCAGCTAGTGTATAGAAAAATTGGTGGCAATAAGTGACGCTTGGAGCCCGTTTCGTACCCTCAACGTCAATGCTGGCTGTTAGGATTGAGCTTGCAGCGATGCCTGCATTTGGCTGTGATATTTAACTTTGCAAACTGGAGCTACACTAGCTGCAAAAAGTTCACGAACGCGACATTCAAGGTGCTCCACTCGACGGCTGGAGGGGAAGGCTCATTAGAATGCCGCTGCAATTGACAGGCAACAAGCGACAAGTGCGATTGGAGTGTGCAGCTCAACGACGCCAAATGTCAAATGGAGGCAGCCCCCCGAGCTCCACAACCACCACTCTCCCACTAGTTACAGACTACGAGATTAATCAGGCTGCAATTGAATATGAAAATATTTGCACAGCAATTTACAATTTACTCAGGCTTCAGGCTTAAGGCCTGGTCAATTCGCTTGACCCACAGCGAACACACCCGAAACTCATTTTATCTCAACCAGGAAATATTGCATCTTTTACGCTCTAAATGTGCACAAAAACAAAACAGGCTTTGCTGCATGCTGCAATTGGGCTGTTTGTAAGCCATTCGCTTTCGTTTTACTGGGTTAGTAGTGCAGACGTTGCTCATACGCCGCGTGTACTCAACGAATTTAAAATAAAATTAAATAATTTCAATGTTATTGCTATGAAAACAATTTGCACACATCCGCTGGCCAGCCAAAAATGTCGCTGTTGATGGACACAGCTGACCTTAGCACCGACTGCCAGCACGAACAGCCACAAGTCTTTGCCCACCTGCTGCTGCTAGTGCTGTTGCTGCTATTTCTTTATTAAGCATACGCCGTGGTGTCCCCGGCCAAGCGCTGCGTGTCAATGCAATTACGTATCGAATGCAACAACTCGAAATTGCAAATATTTCCAAATGCACTTTTCATATTATCTCTAAGCGAACAATTCACTAAAAAAGCGCAGCTGCTGGCCCCAAAAATATAACAAAGTAAGAGTGCTGTAGTCGGGTATGTGCGACTCTATGCTACCCTAGAAAACGAAATGCTTTATGTCTATTTGTGCCCTGTGAGTAGGTTAGGGCCAAATTTTATGTCAAGCTTTTGTAAGTTTCGAGTTATGCACAAAGAATCTAAATCGGGCAAAGGGAAGTGAAGAAATTGAACTCATTCTGCAAATATTTATACTCTGTTTCTATTGACTGCTCTTATAGCTTACTCTAGCATATATTTATATTTATAAACAATACACCCCTCTTTTACTCCTCTACTACGTATAGAGTATAAACACATTTCACATTGCAGGTTTTTTTGGCTCTTTTTGCGCAATCTCCCAAACTCTTTGCGGGCTTTTGGCTAACTCTTGTCTGACTGAGTGCCCAAATAACTAACTAACTGACTGACTGACTGTTCGACTGACTGACTGTTTGACTGCCAGACTGACTGACACCTGAGCAAAACTGTTCAAGTTGCCTGTCAGGACAGCTCTCATTTGTATTGTTGAGGGGCGGCGGTTTTTATGTTCGGCCACAGCTTGAATAGCGTTTACAAATTTAGTCCAGCTACATGCAGCCAGCCAAAAATCTGTTCGAACAATATGTACATATGTATATATGACACTAAGATTGATAGTCAGTTAAGTAGATATGTGTATTCATTATTTTCAGTTGGCATGTGCAATAACTAAGTCGAAACGGTTTGTGTTTTAGGCAAGTCAATGCTAGAGCTGTTCAGTTGTTGATTGTTGTAGCTTGATTGTTGCCGAATGGGTGCATACCCTTTTGAAGGATGGAAATTATGCAAAAATATTATATTATATTGGGTGACGGATTGATAAATGTGTCTGCTTTAGCCTAAGGATCTAGCCAAGCCTTGGAGTAGACTTAGATTAACTTATCTTGTAGTCGAGTCGCTTATCTGATAGAGAAGCCGCCTGCTGGTTATAGCCCCTTTACGATGGTATCATAGCAGCTAAAGGGTTAAATGCCAATTGAGATGAGTCGTTGGTGGTGTAAGCTAACCTGGTAGATAAGGCAATTTCAATTGGGGCAGAGCTTGATTGGAACAGTACGATGGTATCCGTAGGAATTGAAATCCAATTGGAAATATAATATCCTATTAAATATTTTTGTTTCTTTTCTGTCAGCTGCTGTATGCAAAGTGTTGTCAAGACAGCCGACACGACCATTAAAGTAACTTAATACACATTCACTTGATACCTCATCTTTATTTTTTATATCTCTCTAGTTTTCTGAGATTGAACCATCACAACAGATACTCTCAACTGGTGTTGTGCAGAGCACACACAGAAGGATGAAGAGATTTCTAATAAGAAACTAAGCAGTTAGTTATTTTTGTTATCTTTATCTAGCCAAGGAATAGTTTTCATGGTCAGTATACTCGTGTATATATGTATATATCACTCTTTTCAAGTATACCAATTATTATAGACTTTAGGTAAATTTGGACTGCCCTAAGCTGAGCTACACAGCTCCACATTGAACCAAAGTCTCCGCTCTAATTGCATAATAATTTCTATATATATGTATAAGCTCGAATTAAATTCCAATTAGCCGTTTTTATAGATATTTATAACAGGATGACTTCGATTAATTTGTTATCTTCGAGCTGATTTCCGTATTTTGTCGGCGTTTATTATTTTGTTGCCAGTATTACTAGATAATTCTCGACCTTCGAGGCAATTAGTTCGAGCGAAATGACAAACAAAGAGTAAAACGTTGACCAATTCGCATTCGAGTTAAATACGAAATGATCACAAAGGTGACGTCGATCCAATGTACTGAGCGCTAATTGCTCCACTTGGCTTTAATTAAAAGCAAAGTTAAAGATAAAAAGCAAGTAGGCAAGCAGGCAGGCAACAACTGGTTGGTGTAACACACAGATTAAACGATCTATATAGATATATCTGTGTGGTCATTGTTATGCAAGCCAGGTGAGCGCGCTAACCAGAATTGTCGCAAGACTGTCGCCTGGAACGCAAGTTGAGATTGTTTGTGTGGGTTGGCCATAAGGCGTACATTACCCCCAATAGAGCCCGGATATATTGGAGCCAAAGGAATTCCATTGGAGTAAACCTGAACAGCAATTGTCGTGAGTGTCTGGTTCCAAAATAGAAATCGACAACAAAGAAAATCTATTAAAAAGCACTTTTGGCATGGCTCAAGAATATTATTTGTAAACAAAATATGACAGAGATAGCAGACTGTGTGTGTGTGAGAGAGAGAGAGAAACTGGAATTATATGTCGCCAGCTTGCAATAGTTATTCATTAATCACAAAATAGCTGACAAATGGTCATAACGGCGACAGCTCACAGTTGATAGAATGGTGTTGTATGCGGCAAACAGTTCGCAATGATTATTACAAAAGCGGAACTCGCCAGAGTTCGACAGACAGACAGCAAGAGAGAGAGAGAGAGAGAGAGAGAGAGAGAGAGAGAGGGAGTGAGAGAGATACACACAAAAAGTTATAGAGAGTGAGAGCAGCGCAAAATATCAGTTCAGCACATTGTCTATGTGGGCAGACTGTGTCTTGGCGTTTGTCTCGGCCCGTTGTGCCGTGCAGATTAACATAACAGGAAATTACAATAATGCTCACTTTTAATGCAAAATGTGCTTGGCTTTATTATTTTTTAAATACCCTAGAGACATTTTGAATCGCTGTTTACATGCAATTCATGCAACAAAGTGTGTTAGTTGAGCGAACAATGGAAAATGCTTTGCTGTTCTCAAACTGTTCTATGTGAACTCAGCTGGCTTGCTTGGTTTCTTTGTGAATTTTGATACAGCTGATAAAGAGAAAACTCTTAAAGTTATATAATTTTCTCTCATTCTTCTGTAGCTGTTCCATGTGAACTCAAGTTTGTTCTGCCTATGAAATTTGGTACAGTTGTTTTTTCTAGCAGCAGTCAGCATATAAATACTATTTATAGATCGTATTACTATGTCTCATAGTTGTCATAGTAAATGCTTAGAGAAACTCTGTTTTCTAAAGTTATCTGTTAACATATTTAATAGTATATAATACAATTTGAAACAAACTGCAAGGCTTATATAGACTACAAATTGTAAAAGTCTAAAATCTAGCTGCCTTGAGATATTCAATTATCGATAGTCTTCTTCTTCGATCAGCATACTTCTGCGCATTCTACGTGATTGGCAAGCAAACACCAAACAAATTCCAATTACCTTTCCTTATAGTTTATTGGCTTCAAATGTCGATCCTCTGTTTCTGTTTCTGTTTCTGGAATCAACAACGAATCACAGACACACACACAAACAGAGACAACGAGTCATAAAAACAACTTTGGCAATTTGGCACTGACCATCGCCACGCACTGAACTTGAGCCACTTGCTGTAACTGTTGCGTGTTGCGTGGCAGTGACAATTGCGTAGTGGTTGGCTGGTGGTGCGTGCCGCCAGACAGACAAGCAGACAAACATGAACCACGAACAATTTTCACGGTCAACCTGGCTTGAGGAAAAACTCGCAAGCAAAGCAAAGACAAAAATTTTGTAGTTGCTGCTGCGGCTGCTGCTGCTGTTGTTGTTGTTGTTACTGTTGTTGTTGGGTGTGTTGCAAGTGGCAGACGCTGGGTAAATGGCCAACCCACTGGCCAAGTGCCCAACTGGCCAACTGCTGCGACAGCTGACGTCGGGCAACGATTCGCTTTTGACTGGTTTTCGTTGTTGTTTTTATTTTTTAATGGGCTGAACGGAAAAACTGTAAACGAAAGCAATGTGGTTGTTGTTGCTGCTGTAGTTGTGGTTATTGTTGTTGTTGTTGTTGTTGTTTGTCTGGCTGTTGAATCAGCTGCAGCAGCCCGTCAACCCGCCTGCAACACTCGGACATTCGGGTGGGTCGCCGACGGCAGGCTTTTCTTAACGATGCAAAAAAATTATTATTATTGTATTTTCTGCACTTTTGGAGTTTTGAATTTGGATCTAGCATAGCCAACTGTGTGTGCGTGTGTGTGTATGTGTGTGTGTGTGTCAGCTTTTGTGTATAAAAGCTGTTGCGAATTTACAGCTAGCAACAGTAACCAGCGACGCGTCAACACAGACCCACAGTTCATTTCTAAAGCCAAGCAACTAACTCCCAGGATTAGCTAAAATGTACAAGTTGGTAAGTGTCTAAGCCAAGAAGTATCCCAGCTAAGCTTGAATCTCTTAACTGTTTAACTGGTCGCTTTCAGGTGGTGTTTTCTGCTCTGCTCGCTGTGGCCGCTGCTCGTCCTGGCTATTTGGAGGCAGGTCCTCTGCTGCATAGCTATGCCGCGCCAGCAATCATCCATGAGCCCGCTTTGGCCAGCGTTGGCCATATTGTCAAGTCCATACCGACCGCTGTCTCGCATCAGAGCATCAGCCAGGTGCACAGCTCGGCGCACATTGTCCAGCCGATAGTGACGCCCATTGTGAAGACTTATGCCGCGCCCATCATCAAGACCTATGCCGCTCCAGCTCTGCACACCAGCATCCTGTCGCCTTCCTGGGCCTCTCACGGCTGGGCGTCGTCCTGGTAGACAGCTTCAACTGAACGGCTCTGATCGGAGTGGTGCTTTAGCAGAAGAGACAACTCTTGGCTGAAGCCACTCGACAATTTCTATCATATCTTCTCTACTTAGTGTTTCCCCATTCCCTCTTTCGACTGATGTAAATAAAAGTTCATAATTTCATAAACGAAACTGTTGGTGTTTTCGTGTGAGCTTTGTGGGCGGAGTAAAGGCGTGGGCAGCCCCATTTATAATATATTGAATATATATTAGCGTTTGTTCAGTTTTCAGCTCTGAAGTAGTAGTTATCTTAGATTTCTCTTTCGCTCTTTTTCAAGACAATCTCAAAGAACTTTTAAATTAATTTCAATTTCAATTTGATTTTTGCTCTAAGTCTTATATACAACAAGTATTTATATAAATTTTAAGTTTATTTGACTGAGGGGCAACAGATTGGCATAGACCGAGAGAGAGAGAGAGAGAGAAAGAGAGAGAGAGAGAGAGAGAGAGAGAGAGAGAGAGAGAGCGGGATATATATAGATTTAAAGTTATAGAACTAAGCATAATTAACTTAACTACCGTGCGAATTGTGTTATAAATTTTTTAAGTGTTCTCTTAACTCCAACTGGGATAATTGGATAATCAACATACGCAAAGGTTATACAACTGAAAGATACCCTACAAACAGACATGAAGTGGCAGCATTAGGCTGCAAGTAGATACCCTCAAGTTTTTTATATAGAATTAATGTGTGATTAATAAGAAAGTATGTTTAGTGAGAAAATGGATGGGTAGAAGAGGCTGTGTAAGCAGAAGAGATGTGCATTTGAAACTATATTGATATTCCTTCCTCTTAATTAAGAATGCTTGCCTATAAGATACTCTATAACCAGAAAAAATTTACGAAGCTTGTTTGCGCAATGACAGACCGAAACGTGAAAGTAAACAAATATTAAAGGATCTGTTTTAAAGACACAACTAAACCTTTCACATCTAAAAAAAATTCTATTCACTTTATTGAATTCTTTATTAAAATGAATATGACCAACTTCCAGTCATTGAAGGAATCTTGTTATAGGTACTTAACATGTGCTGCGTATGCACCAGGTTTACACTCGCATTGTTAACTTGTGTCTCCAATCTTCTTAATGTTAGATACAATCATTATGTCCGGCTCTATTCTTATTTCTATATTTTTACTTAAGCAACTAAATTTATGTAATGAAATTTATATTTAATGCAAAGTACATTATTATTAGCTACCCTCGCCTATTCTAATAGGATATGCTAAAATCGACTACGCACTTTGCAAAGTATAAGCCAATTAAGAATTGCTCAGTCTTCGCAACTTAGATCACCAGCATCATTTACCTTTTCCAGCCTAAGCAAAAGCTATTCTCAAGCTAAAATTTTATCGTCTGCACCTTAATAAACCACATTAATGATAATAAGTAAAAAAAATAATAGCATACCCTTTACAATTTGACAGTTTATAGCTGCGCAAAGCTTGACCTGAACGTCTCGCTGCGCACGTAGCTAAAAGGCAAATGAAAACTGTAATTGAAGTTGAAATTGAAATTGAAGTCCAAACCTTGCGCTGCTGACCCTGAAAGAACTGAGACGCACTTAAAGTGCAAGTAATGCAACTGAGGGCAGGAGCTAATGAAGGGCCAATGGAGCAGTTGGCCAATGGTCGAAAAAAAAACACACACACAGGTAAACTGGTTGGCTAGCTTTGCCAATTGTTGTGGTTGAGACTGTGGCTGGGCAGAGCTGAGCCGTCCACCGACGCTAATTGCTTATTGAATGTCTGTGAGAATTGAATCTGATATGGTTTAATGTTTCGTTGTTGTGCGTGTGTTTGAAGGCCGTGCGTGGCATACCAACGACTGCTGCTATATAAACACCGCCTGCAGTTGGCATATCACAAACAGTTCTCGCTAGAAACTCAAACCCAACAGTCAATACAGACCACACTTAAACCCAAAAAATCATTTCAATCATGTTCAAGTTGGTGGTATTGTCTGCTCTGCTCGCCGTAGCTGCTGCTCGTCCCGGTCATCTGTATGAGTCGCCGTTGGTCTATGCCGCACCCGCCGCCACCATCGTCCAGGAGCCCGTCCTGGCCAAGGTTGGCGCCGTTGTGAAGAGTGTGCCCACATCTGTCTCCCATCAGAGCCAGTCGGTGGTGCACAGCTCCGCTCATGTGGTTGAGGATGTCGTTGCGCCAGTTGTCAAGTCAACGCCTGTGGTTAGCTATGCCGCTGCTGCTCCAGTGGTGCACACCTCATATGCCGCTGCTGCTCCAGTGGTGCACACCTCATATGCTGCTGCTGCTCCAGTGGTGCACAGCACTTATGCAGCTGCTGCTCCAGTCGTACACCAAACATATGCCGCTGCACCAGTTGCCCACATTGCTGCTGCCTCGCCGCTGACCTACACCGCCACCGGAGTGTGGTAAGGAAGCACCACTGCACCACTCAAACACCGATAGTGGGACGTGCATTTTGTTGGACGGTTTTGTGATACGAATTTGAATAAATAAATAAATGTTTTTGCTTTGAATATCGATTGAGTCTTATTTACTCTCCCTCAACTATGTCCTTGCTGCAGTTCGTTGGCCTGTGGCTCCCTTCCTGTACACTAGCTGTGCCTGGCCGTGAGTAATGAGTCGTATACGTAACATAACGTTGTAAACAACTGCTGATAAATAGGTGTTGCTTATCCAACTACGAAATACTTGTTCTAAACTGTCTTTGAAAGTTGCTCAGTTATATGGGCAGAAATTGCATTAGATGTTTGGTCGTAAGCACTTATTATAGACTGCCCATATTCTAGAGGGCACAATTCAATTCAGCTTTATAGCAATAATATAATGTAGCATAAAATATCAAGATTATATTTTATGTAAATTACTTAAACTGCTAGAAACTCATTCTTGCCCTTTTTTTAGCAATTCAGCTTTTACATATGAGTTTCTCTTCCTACTATGTTTCATATTGGTTAATTTATAATATATTTAATTGAAATTTAATATATAGATTCAGAAATTTCTATTTTAGAAAATTTAGCCAATGATATGCTCTCATTTTCATTAATCTCTATTCGTCTGTTCAGCAATAAAGAAACTGTTCCTCTGCCTTTGCTATTTATAGTCTCCTAATTCTGTTAAACTTTGTTGTGATTGGCTCTTAATATTGCAATGGTATTGGTTCTAAAAATATTATCCGTTAGAGTTCGCGAGAACCAGAAAGAGAGAAAGAGACAAAGATAGCTGACGCAGAACGTAGTGCCTGGTATTGCTGAGTGAGAGCGAGATGGCTACTTAGTCTGAGTGGACGAAAAGAACGCGACCAGAAATGCTGAGCCTAAAGACAGTTATAAAATTATTAAACTAGAATGGAATGCGCTCATGCATTTATTTGTATTTGTATTTGTATTTGTCAATAAACAAAAACTAACCTTTAATGTATGTAACTATAGCTAGTATATACCAGTTGTTATTTTGTTATTACATATAAGTTCACCTTAACAACATGCATTAAAATTCTTCGAACGTACTTCTAGCTGCCATATCACACTCTCTTTAGCTAGTAGATGTCCTTCAATTAGCAGAACTAGACTTGCAGCTGAGTGACTATGGAAGCCTGCACTATATATAGTTTCTCATATTCTACCGGGTATATAATTTGTGATAGTTGTATCCTGTCACAGCTCAGGTTCAAGGCCAATGACGCCACGCGCTTGGCCGCTGGCCAATGAACCTGTAATGCGAGCAGAAATTGTAAAACGGAAAGTGCATCGAATGCTGTACCTGTAGCTGGCTGCAAAGGCTGTTGTTGACATCCTAAGTGACAGCTATCAACACCAGCAAATACACTGTGAAAAATGGAGTTTGCTTTGAAAAGGTAGTAATAAAGCATTTAAGTTAATAAGGGTAGAAAGTTTTCGTTAAATTAAAAATTGATTTACTCAACAGTTGAATGCTTATGCGTGAAGCGGATGAAGAGATCTTAGATTTCATAGCAAGAACTGTTTAAAAGTCAATGAGCTTCTGAGCGGGAGTAGATAAGTGGCTAGTGCCTGAAACTCGAAAGTATCACAGTTCGAATCGTGCTGAGATATGAGATATAAAAGACTATAAGATATACATATATATAAGATATATATTTTGAACTTTCCAAACTTTTGCCTCGTATTTCGTAATAAATTTTGTCACATTTTATGCAGTTGCATAATTTTAATAAACATCAAAGTCATTTACAGTGTATGTTATTCTTTAATTTTTTTGGGACTGTCAAGATTTATTGCGCCAAAGGTCACGAACTTAAGAGGCTTATTGAAATAGTGCGCGTTAGTCTCTATAAAGGTCTTTGCCGCACTGGGTATGCCGCTCAGCTTATCCCACAAGTCGCGTCTAAGCATTGGATGTTCCTTTGTGGAGTCCTCCTCAGCTATGCCTAGGCTAGCTGCACCGCTCGGTGGCAGCAGCAGCGCAATGCTCACGAGCTGTATATAGAGGGAGTATCCATTTGATTACACATCGGAGCTACCACTTTCAATATATCGCTCACCAGGCTGGCGAAGAGAATCTTCATGTCTGCGATCGATTAGAAATCCAACTGTAGACAAATGAAAGCTTTTCACTCGCCTTTTATAGCACCCAAGGCACAGACAGGTGGCTGACCAGCTGAATTAGCTAGAAAATCAAAGTTGCATTTGCAATTCCACGGAAAAGTCGCGCAGTTCTGTTTACAAAGTCAACAAGCGCCAATGTACGCAAAATTGAATGACATCGACCAAAAACAAACCTAGCGCCGGGGCCAAATAGTTTGACTAATGAGCCACGCTTTGTAAATGAAAATAAGAGTGGGTTGGGTCGCTCGGCTCGGAGACTGAGCTGACAAAATAACTACCTGAGTGCGGTGCGTAGCTGGAATTGGCCGCGAATTATAATCTGGTTTATGCGAGACAAGAATCCGTTCAGGCACGTACATATCACTACTTATTGTGTATTCACTATATACGTATGTGTGTGTGTGTCTGTATGTACATGTGTGTGTGCGCCTTGAAAGTGAAGTTCAAGTATAAAAGCCAGCGACAATTCGTCAACTGGCACAGTCCAACCTACGACACAAGTCAAAGAACCAGACAACCACAGCTATCCAAAATGTTCAAATTGGTAAGCATGGCGCAGGGTGGTTCACTCAGTGGTGCAATACTCAACTATCTTGTTTTGCTTTTAACAGTTCGTTCTCGCTGCTCTGCTCGCCGTCGCTGCCGCTCGCCCCGGTCATTTGGCTGCTGCACCACTGGTCTATAGCGCACCCGCCACCGCCATCGTCCAGGAACCCGCCCTGGCCAAGATTGGTGCCGTGGTCAAGAGCGTGCCCACCGCCGTCTCCCACCAGAGCGTCACCCAGGTGCACAGCACTCCAGTTGTGGAGGATGTGGTTGCACCCGTTGTGAAGACCACTCTGCATGCTGCCCCAGTGACCACCTATGCCGCTGCCGCACCTGTTGCCACCTATGCCGCCAGCTACCCAGCAGTTGCTCCAGTGTCCACCTATTCGGCTCTGCCCACCACATATGCCGCTGCCCATGTGCCATACCTGAAGAGCGTGTCGCCTCTGGCTTACTCGGCACCACTGGC
This sequence comes from Drosophila anceps, assembly GCA_035045945.1. Lineage (NCBI taxonomy): Eukaryota > Metazoa > Arthropoda > Insecta > Diptera > Drosophilidae > Drosophila > Drosophila anceps. Next base: position 7,381,157 of record JAWNON010000186.1, on the reverse strand, counting down.
CTACTCGGCACCATTGCTGCACCACGCACCACTGACCTACGCAGCCAGCGCCTGGTAAGAGCGAGAGAACGAAAGATTTTGAAAGACGTTGTTGACTTGTGTTCCACCAAAAGAAAATTAAATACAAAATTCAAATACGAATCCAAACCAACTTATTTATTACAGGGTATATGGGCTGTGCACAGTATACCCTTTACTTGAGATAGATGCTGGGGTAGCTGAGCGCGCCGGCATTCCAGCCGGGACTGTACCAATCGCTGCTGTAGCTCAACGGGCTGCCGGCATAGGTTGTATAAGTGGTTGGGTGGTGCTCGTAGATGGGTCGCAAATACGGACGCTTTTCGTGGACCACCGTCGAGCTCTGATGAGAGATGGCGGCAGGCAAAGCGTAATGCTCATAGCCCAGCACAGTGGGCGCATACTCGATCGTTTCATAGCTGGGCAAATAGCTGGGCCGAGCCTGGCCGACAGCCACACAAGCCACGCACAACACGAACAGCTGCAAGAGAATCCACTTATTAGTTATCCATGCGCAACGGGGTATCCATAGCCTCACGGTTTTGAACATATTCTTTTGCTTTTGGTCTTGTGATCACTGAGAGGCGCAACTTGTTGAACTGTGGCTCCAACTGAAGATGCGCCACAATTTTATAGCCGAAAAACGTCGGTGGTTTCTTTACGTTAGAATTGGCACAGACAATCGAGCCATCATCAAGATTTTCCCAAGCTCGACGGCTCATTAGTGACCCATTTGGGCGTAACTGAGCGACTAAGTGGTTTCACTCAAGGCAACCCTTGACGAATTCGCCAGCGATTCGCTAAGCGATTGTTGTATTATACTTTTTTTTTGCTTAGCTCCTGAATCCAGTTGCCACCGACCGACCCACCCACACCCACACCAAAGCTATGCCCCAAATCCAAGCATAAATTAACTGCAGCAGTAACGGCAGCGGCAGCAGCAGCAGCAGCAGCTTTGTTAATGGTCTGCTCTGTGCCTGGCTACTGGCCTGGCCTGGCCTGAGTGCCATACAAGGAGCCACTGCACCACGCTCCACTTACCAGTTCCACGTTCCACAATGAAGTCAGCATAAGTCGCATTAGCATATAATGCCAACTCTTTGTGTTGTCGTATTTCCCTCTTCTAATATTCCATGGCACAATAACTTTTCCTGGCTGCCACCACTCGCACCACCAACGCAAATTATGACCAAACTCTTGTGCTTTACTTCTTGTTAGAGATGTGCGTGAGCTGCTTGACTGAAAAGTTCAGTAATTTGGAATTTGGTTTATAGAGATATAGTTTTATACTTGAACCGATTTGATTTTAATATAACATAAAGTTAATATAATCTATATAAAGGTTTTGGTGCTAGGCTTTTGTAATATATTAGCCTAGTAATTGTTTCTCAAAATATGATTTTCAAGGGCTCAACATTTGTAAAGTTTGTTAGGAGTTCGAACGATCTCTTATATCGTTCAAAGAAAAGAGTCTTAGACTTTTAGTTATCATTTCATAATAATATAAGTATCTTTTGGAATCAGTTCAGCTATTAAATGTTTTACACACTTAGTTCTAAAACGGATTTGCATCTAATTCTAAGATAATATTATGAATTATTTCAAGTTTCGAATACTTCATTAGATTTTGCTTAAGGTTTGAACATTCCCTGCTTAAACTCCTATAAATCGGTTCGCCTTTAATTCATTTCGAAGCAAAATTTAATTGTCTTTTATTCTATTCAGATAAAATATCTATATAACATATAATATTCTGTTAAAGTTCAATTATTAAGTTCACGGTTAGATTTTAGTTGGTGGTTTCAACTAATATTGATCCAGAACTCGTGAACCAGTTTGGCCTTAATACATTTCTAAGAGAAACTTGATTGTCTTTCGCGCAATTAAGATTCAATATTGTGTTTGGTTTGCGATTTGAATTAGAATGCATTTCCAATGGGCACTTAATTCTGCTTTGCTATCAATAGTTATTTTGATTTATTTTGGTGTTCTCAACACAACAAGACGTACCTTAGCTTTGTTTATCTTTGCGTAGCTACCTCGTGACACGTTACCAAAAACGTGTCACGCACTCTGCTTTACTTTTTAGCCACATGTGTCGCCTGCTTTAGCCGGTTTGTTTGCTTTTGCTTTTGTGTTTTGTGTCTGCTGGGCAGCTGAGTTCCCAGCCCATTCGGCGCGACCTCTAGGTCTAATTCAATTAGATACACGCAAACGCCGTAACCAAGACGGCCATAGCCAAAAAAAAACTCGCTGACAGCCAATTAAATTCATAATTAGTGCAGCAGTTGTGGCCAGCTCTAGTTGGATTACACTCGCACTTGTAGCACTTTGGCCCACTTGCCCACACAATGGCCAAAAAAAAACATCTTTTTAGCTGCTGAGCTGTGGGTGCAACGGCAGCTATTAGGGTGTCATTTAATTGGACTTGGCCATTGAATATTGTATTAAATTTCTGCTTGACCCACTTGCATTTTATTTAAGACGATTTTGTAGCTTTTGAATTATGAATTTCATTTAATGACAGCCACAAATGTAGCCTACCTTTAGGCATTGTCTATAAAACTCGCTCGCTTGAAAGCTTTTGCAGGCCCAGCTTAAGCTTTGCCTGCAAGCTTAGCCCTTGTGCAGCTGCTGTGCTAAAAATCGCCCGCTGTCGTTTACTAATTAAATTGCATTTGTCCAAAGAAGTAATTAACTATTTTTAGACTTTGGCTAAATAGCTGAGTGGTTAGCCCCAATATGGCTATTGCTGTTTAAGCTGCGGTACGTCAGGGGAAATAGTTGAACTGATATGTGAAGCATTTTGTTTTGATTAGATCTCTTTTGCCATGTGCGTCAGTTTTATGAGAGAATTTTCAAAAAATGTGGCTTTAAATGATAGTTCATTTATATTTGACTTGATATTATAATTACTTTTTTTTTTTTTGATTTTTGTTATAATCAAATTCTGCTGTTCAATTCCCTAATCTAATCGCTTTAGCTCTACTTCATGCATCCATGAATACTTCTTCATAAGATATAGGACTCATCTCGCACTGACGACAAATCTGCAGCAGCTAATGTAACATAAAATTGTTTGCCAGATTTTGGTTTGATTCTGAAATTTATGATATACGAAAAGAAATCTGCAATATTCGATACGGATCTACGCCTTCAACTCATACAAGATGTTAATGGATTCCAATGGAATTGTTGAAAAATGTAGCTCGATTTCACAACTCTCAATTTCAAATTCTTTTACAGAAATGTTCAGTTTAGGGCACAGCTGCGCTATAAATAGTTAAACTTCAAGTTATTTCTGCGCATTTCAATGAGCTCAATTAATGCTTTGGCTGCGGCGACAGCATCAAAACTCTGTTGATAAGTTGTGGGCACTGCGTATCGCATTGATGGATAGACAGGCAGGTGAAGTGCGCGTCTACTAAATAGTTTAATTAATAGAAATTGGCAACAAGCAGCCGCCCGCTGGGACTTACAAGCACCAGTAGCAGCAGCAGCAGCGACAGCAGCTGGCGGATGGTGGGGCTGTTTTAGTCAATGCAACAAGCGGCTTAATTAGCTTTGGTAATAGCCATGTTTTTGGGTTACGAGCAATGCGATATGTTGGCTGTCGTGCTAAGCAGTTGTTGGCTGCGAAATGCGATTATATTTAGCGGACATGTCTGTCTATTAGCCGGTCTTAGCCATGTACATATATACATATATATATATCACTCATACGCCGCGTAATAGGGTCTTAGCGTTTATTTAATAACCACCTGCAATGTTAAATGTAAATGGATTTAAGTTTATTTTTTCGTTTGGTCAATTCTGGAACTGCTCGCTTCGATGGGCGTCACATCGATTGTCTGATTAATTTTAATGGCCGAATTACACGAAATACTGGGAGCTGGCTTTTGCCAGTCGCTTGCCAAACATAAATAGAAACATGAAATAAAAACTTTGCTGGCCATGTTTTGTGTCTCAGCCACTTCCTTGATTACAGAATTTTCGGTGCCGCAAACCGGATCCGGCGACTTCTGTGGCTCAACTGACTCAATCAGCGTACCAAACAAATTTAATGTGTAGTTTAGCCGAAGCTATCATTAAGTCTAATTGACTTTTTATAGCCGTTTGTGTTCTTATTTCATGTTTTTTGCATTTATTTTGTTTGCTCGGCTGCCATTACAAATGCCACACTGAGCGAAACAAACGCTGCAGATGCTGCTCTTCAAATGGGAATAAATATGATATCAAAAGTAGAAGTAATAATGGTATTTTTCGACATGTAAATTATTCAATAAGACAATATATAGTAATAAAAAAAATATGTTATATTTCTTATATAACATATATTATTTACTTATTTCGATATAACATATATTAAAATATTCGTAAAATCGAATCAGTTTTTCTCAGTGTATGCACAGACTAATTTTAGCCGTAATTGTCGGCTTTAGACCTGTGGAAATCAGCAGCTTGTACACATCATATTTATGGTACGGCATGTGAAGTTGGCTTCGGGCAGGTTTTAAAGGTGTGCGCATTAGACAATAATGAGTAGGTTTATGGAGAGCGCAGCGGCAGCAACAAAAGTCGCGTTTCAAGTTCAGGGTGAGTAATGCGGAGAGTCAATGATTCGCCCGATCGATACTCACATGTTGCGACGTTGATCGCCATTAGAAAATAGCAACAAAAAGTGAAAGTAACTAAGTAACTAGTAGTAGTAGTAGTAGGGCTGAGGGAGAGAGGGAGGTAGAGGGTGTGGCTCTCATGCAAGTCACAAAATTCGATTCAATTTAAAGGCAATAATCGCAGACTCTGAAACCTAGGACGTGTGGGACTTGTAGAGCAACAGCATAAATCACATGACGCGATGTGTGCATGAAAAATGCGCTGAAAACAATTTGCATACAATTTGGTTGACAGACAACGACAACAAGAGCAGCAAGAGCAACAACAACTGTTGCCGCTGGGGTGTTTGCGAATTTAATTTACGAGCATAACGAAAGGGGCGTGGTCGGAGCTAGTGTGCGTGTGCTCAGGTAAACTACTTAATTATGAAGCCAATTCTGCAATTTGCATTGAAACCAGCAAGCAGAGCTCATTGAAGCTGTCAAAGAAACTCAGACTCAAAAGTTAACATGTTCAACAGCAACAACAACAACAACACAAACTAGAACAGTAGTAGCAACAACAACAACAACAACTTAGTCTACGTGCTTTGTTGTCTCTGTGCGCGGGCAATTGCGCAATGTCCTCCAACGACAAGTTGGCCTAAAGAACTTTAATTGGCCAAAAGCGAGGCAAAAGGCCGGCGTCAGCCCAAGTAGATTGCCGCGCAGCTTGGGATAAACCGAAGGCAGCTCCAACAGCAGCAGCGGCAGCCATATCAAATTAGCGGTCGCTTTTGATTTCATTAATGAAAAGGCAATATATGTACTATATATTATGTTATATATACATATATATAATGTATATCTAAATTTATACCCTAGCAGAGGGTATTTTGGCGTCCTTGTTTGGTAGAAAATCATATTAAATCTATATTAAGACTTTACTAACAATATTCTATAAGCCCTTTTTGGTAATATTACGATAAATGATATAAGAGTACTACTATTTCTATAGAAAACTACTCCTAATCCCACTATACTATGACTGCTCTTACTACTCCTACTGTTACTACTACTTCTATATTGTAGTATTACTATGTCTTTGTAGTACTAATGCTACTATTTCTCTTTACTAATACTTCTTTTTATTACTAATACAAATTCTTTCTACTACTACTATACTATACTACTACTATTACTACTTCTTTATACTCCTATTACTACTACTACTACTATTACTACTACAACTACTAATACTACTACAACTACTACTATTATTACGACTACTTCTCTATACTAATAGTACTCTTACTTCTTCATGCTACTATTTATACTACTATATATTGACTTTACTATTACTACTAATTTATACTATCACTACTACAACTACTACACTATACCACGTCTATTACTTCTACTTTGTACCAAAACTACTATTACTATTCATTCTTTTTACTACTATTTCTGTTATTTTACTACTCTTATACTGTACTATCACCATGCTATACTATCACTACTACTACTTACTAGGTCTTTTCTTTTAAACCTCTGGAGTCACATCACATCATATAATCAATATGAACTTAGAGCTTGTCAAAGGCTTCGCTTACGAGTTACATGAGAGAAATCAATGCATCTTTTCATATATATCTTATATAAATACAAATTTACTCAATCCACGTTATTTTTTACAGCCGCTTATTTGAGTACTCTCTCTCTCTATCTCTCTCTCCATCTCTGCTCTCTCTCCCATCCTGCTACCTAACTCTCTTCTCCCTCTCTCTCACACACTCTCTCTCTCTGTCGTTACTCTGTTAGGGTATTCACGCATCGTCACTCAACACTCAAAGTGTTTTCATTCGGTTTCTTGTTTTATGTGCTCGTCGCATTTGCTGTGAATTGAAGGTATTCTAGCAATGTTATTTTGTTCGCTTTTTCAATTGTCTTGCCATTGTTACAGTTTTCAGTTGCTGTTATTATAATTATTATTAGTTGTTTTTGCTGTTGCTGTAGTCGCTGTAATGTGCACGACATTGCGGCAGCTCGACCTTGACCGCGTCCACCGTGTGGTATACTTAATTGGCGCATTGCTTTGTCCCTCGTCACCAGATATTATACACATAATATATAATTATGCAGAAAAAAACTCGACACTAATTAAACAATAAGTAAATTTGAAATATTTTACGTGCACTTGTGAAATTTCGATTGCATTTCCAGTCATAAATCACCAGCAGAAATTGACGTCTATTAATTTGAAATGTGTTTGATTTGTGCTGTGCGGCAGCCACAGCTTGTGGCCAAGCGCTTGCCCAATGCAACAAGCAACAAACGAACAATGCAGCAGCAGCCGGCGCAAAAGCCATTAAAATGCAATTTGAGCTGCAACCACATACGAGTGGGTGGTTGGCTGGGTGGCTAGGTGGCTGTGCGGTTCGCTGGTTTGCTGGCGCGCACGCACGCACGCACGCACGCAAATCGTATCCTGTTTTATTGCACCAATCAATCGATCGACTCAATCAGTCGATCATTCGATCATTTCTCGTGTGTGTCCACCTCATACCATTTGCATAACGATAAAGTCAAACGGCGACACATGCAAATGCTGTAGTGGCTCGAGGTGTCCGGTGAAGGGTTGAGCTGCCGTCAATATGCAGATTTGTCGAACCGCCAAAAAAAAAAAAGAATTGTCCACCTCTTGCTTGTTTTTCGGATTGATTTATGCGCCATAAAGTTTAAGCGCGCTTTGTGCACAGAATCAAAACTCTCAGCAGCTGCCAGTCAAGGCCCCGCGCGCAACATCAACACAAGAGGCCTACGCCCGATTGTATAATCGCCTTTTATCTGAACGCCAACAACAAAATGAGCAACAACAACAACAATCAGCAGATAAATCCAACAAATCGAGAAACATACAAAGTCTTTGCATTTGCATTGATTATGCTGCGCAGTCGAGCTACCCGAATTGCCAAGATCTACAGCCAGATAATGATGAGGCGTGCCCGGAAAGTAGTGTAGGGGAGGCTGGGGATAGGAACTGGGAGTTGAGAGTAGGGGTTGGGCTGGGGCTGAGGCTTAGGCTGAGGCTGAAGCTGGGGCAACTGCAGGATTGCAAGATATTAAGAACGGCTATTAAGAAATCTGGCAGGCCATTAAAACGACTGCTCAAATATGATTCGAGCATGGATTGCATTTTATTTTTCAAATACCCTATAATATGCAAAGTGGCATATTACAGCTGTGAGTTGTTAAGTGAGCAGCAGACGATGATTGTGAGAGGAGACTGAAATTGCTAAGAAATTAAGTCTGACTAATCCAGAGGCAATCTACTGTACTCTAAGTCAGCTTATAAATAAGAGTAAGAAGTGAAGTATACCTAGAAAGCATATTAAGTACCTATAGTCATACCTGGCTAGTGTTAATGCGACGTATACCTAATAGACGATCTAGAAGTTAAGTCTAGCTTATATAAATTATATGACGGACATATAAAAAGAGTTAAGTTAAGTATACGCCACATAAAAACAGTAAACAATAAACCTTTTATGAATATGCAGAGACATATTGCCGAAATGGTTATAGAATATATTAAGTCCTGTGATCTGCCCATTTATAAATCTTATAGTATCTGCCTGAAATTGTTATCTTTTATATAAATTCCCCTTTACTTAGAGGGTATTTCTCAGTCGTGAACCCTACTCTATTACCGCAAGTTGTTTATTTACTGTAATTTATTTGCATTTGCGATGCGAATTGATTTTGCAGTTAGTTGCGAGTTACGCATACGGCGCGTACGCCGAGCCGCCGATAAGAAATCAGTTTACAAAAAATTAATGTACAATCGTACAACAGCAACACCAACACCAACAGCAACAGCAACAGCAACAAAGTCGCAGCAACTGCAGCTGCTCCGGCCATTCGCAATTTGTTGTCAGCTATTAGCGAGTGCGATTTTTCATACACTATTTGGACTGATCAGAGAGCGGAGCTCGTTTAGTGCATTTGCATTCGGTTGGCGGCAGGGGTGGGAGAGTGGAGCTGTGAATGGTTTTTCCTACACCTACGGCGAGATCTTTCGCGTCGACTGTCAATCAGTTCAAGCTGCTGATTGATAATCACGTGCGTGCGCAGATTTAGAAAGGAATCCGTGGGAGCTGCGCGCTGAGAGCTGCTGGGAACTACGCACCAATTGCATAATGCAGCACATATGAGAGTTAATTGCCAGCAAATTGTTGTAAGTAGAACAATTAAGTGAAACCACAAGAACTGCAACCGCAAAGACAATGGCTGGAAAGCTTAGTGAGGCGCTTTAGATTTCCGGACAACATTCTGGTTACAGCTAAGTTGAAGCCGCCAACTAATTGATTTAGCTCGGAGTTTTCTAGTTTGTGTCTCACTGGTGGTGGCAACAACTTGTTGTTGGTGGCGCGTGACTGATTTCTGTGGCACTGCATCAAGTTCGAATCGAGATCGTATCTCACACTGGCCAAGTCTCAATGAGTCTCGCGTCTCTGCATGCGATTCTCAAGCAGCCGATTCGTAAGCCGAAGCAGCCACGAAGCTGAGTGGACAGGGCAGGGCGTTCACGCTTTTGATTCGCTGTTCACGCTCGTTGATTGTTGCTGTTGCTGTTGCTATTGCTGTCGCATTGTCTATGTGGTTTTCAGAATATTTCTCAAGTTTTTGATTTGGTATAAATATGCCCAGTCGCGCTGCTGTTTAAACATAACACACTCAACTCTTCAGTCAAATACAACCAACCAACCAAACCAAACCAAACTAAGCAACATGTTCAAGCTGGTAAGGACACGCGCTGGCAGATTGGCAGCAGCTTTAGACTAATCTCTCTTATCCTTTAGATCGCTGTACTCTCTGCCCTGTGCGCCGTTGCCAATGCTGGCGTCATCTCTCCCTATAGCCACGGCTATGGTCTCGGCTATGGCTCAGCTCTGGCGCCCGCCTATGCTCCGGCTGTCATCTCGCATGCTCCGATTATCAAGAGCTATGCCGCGCCCATTGTGCATGCTCCAATTGTGAAGACCATCCACCCATTGGCCACATCCTATGCCAACACCTACAAGGTGGCCACCAAGGCATACCCCGTGGTGCATGCCGCACCCATCTATCATGCAGCGCCCGCTGTTGTGGCTGCACCTGCTCTGCACACCACCTCCACCTACCATGGACATGGCGGCTATGGCAGCCTTGGCGGCTATGGCAGCTACGGTCTGGGCTATGCTGGCTACGGACATGGTTATCTGCACTAAGAGACGACTCCAGCCACACATCACTCAATGACAACGCACAGGACCACAAAAGCAAAACATCCACACAACATCCGCTACATCCACACAACTAATCGGATCAAACCGAGAGATTCTGTGAGAGTTTACTCAGTACAATGTTCCAGGCTTTGCCGCTGACAAAGCTAAGAACAAACATCATTTTCAACATTTATGTGAGAGACAGAGACAGAGACAGCCAGAGAGAGAGAGAGAGAGAGCGAGAAAGAGAGATCAAGTTATTATGCTGTAAATAAGTTTTTTTTTTGTTACTGTGCAATGCTCGTGGTTTCGACTTATAAGTAAATAAAAACGATTCAAAACTCTTAAACAATAGATCACTTTTTACTGCATACACTGCGCAAAAAAGGGGGCAACTTGGGCGTCGACTAATATTTATGTGAGTGCAGCAGCAATTAGACAAAGCTGCGAAAACCTTTTGTGGTTAAATGCAAGAGGTTAAAAACGTATGACTTTTCCTAATTTGTAAATTACACTGAGAAAATAGTAGTAGTTAGAGATAAGTTCTTTTGAAATCATGTACAGTGTAAAAAAGGTAAACAAAGCTGGGAAGAACATTTGGAAATAAAGTTAGGAATGTAAGATATTATATTTTGTTTGCTGTAAAATACACTGGAATAAGTGGGCAGTGGCTTTAATGTAGTTTTTTTTATGCATATATTTTTTTTGGGAAGTTTGGGAAAAGAAAGAAAAAAATATATATCACTGAGGAAAAGAGGAGTATAAATAGATAAAATAAATTCGAAACTAAGAGAAACAAATAGTTTTTATCGAACTTTAATATATATTTTTTTTATAATCTAAATATCTTATTTTTTTTTTTTTGATTTTATGTGTTATTCAAAATTTTGTTCCACAAACTGTATTCTGACTACACTTGGACATCTCTTTTGTAACAAAGAATATATAGAATATAATGAAAAAAATATTATTTCTGAAAAGCATTCTACAAAAAAATTCTATATTTAGAAAATATCTCTAGTTCTCATAGTGTTCACCTTTTCTCTCAGTGTACTTTACAAAATTCTCTAACTGAACCTCATTTAAGGCCTTTATTAGTTTTTCGCTCAGTGTAGTTCGCAAAGTGTTGAAATTGGCTTGGAAAAAATGCATTACAAATGCCAACGCCTCACAATTATGCCGACTGCCTGTTGATAAATAGCAAAAAGGGGGCGACAAGAAGGTGGCAAGGAGGCGGCAGGCGGCAGGCGGCAGGCGGGTGGGCGGGGTCGAGGTGGCGCAATGTGGCAAGTGGCAAGTGTGGCTGCAATGAAAGTGCGTTGCGAGTGGAGCAATTGAAATAATTATTTATTTCATAGCCTGTTCAAACTTCATGTGCCCAGTTTTTGAGTTGATTTGGCAATCGCGAAAAGTCGGGCAAACGCAAAATATGTCACATAATTTGTGTTGGCCAAGTTAGTTAGTTGGCTTATTAAACTTTAATAGACCAAGCAAAAAGCCAAACAAGTCGAGCTAGAAGCGACTAGACTTAAGCCAAGCCAAAAGTACAAACAATATGATTATTGTCTTCACTTTGCTACAATGCCATGTATTGTGGTGGTGCTGTGTGGTGTTGTGTGGTGCTTAGCTGGCCTTTGCCTGAAATGTACAATAATTGCAGATTTTCAGATATACAATGCGCATTATCGGCATAAATTATGCCTCGGCGATCGTAAACTATAATTTTATTAGTGGAGTCGAAACGAAACGAATCGAAACGTTGACACCCGTCGATTGTTGGATCAGTTGGCCAGTCGACCGTTGAGCGTTGAGCGTTAAGCGTTCAGCTAAGGCCGCATCACAATTTGGCAACGACCTTCAGAGAGCGAACTGTGGTGAGGCTGTGCCGCTGCTGCTGCTGCAGCTGCTTGTGGGTCGCTTCCTACTTGCGCATTTGCGCATTGAATATTCAGCCAAGCGCAACAATTTTGTCTCTGCAGCAAATGCACTTTCAGCCGCGGGCCGTGGGGGCAAGGGGCGTGGTCTACAGTTTGCTCTCATGGCACAGTTAACTCCCGTTGCTATTTCCCACACTGCGAGGCCACACCGAAACACCTGTTCGCAGCTTTTGAGCGTAAAGACAACTGACCCTCTCGCTCTCTCTTGCTCTCTCGCTCTCGCTGTCTCCACATTTTGAGTGGCTTTTCCGTCAGTCGAGTTAAGCTCGTCAGCTTAAAAGTATTCCACATTCAATTCAATTATTCATGTTGATTTGCCAGCTACGTGCTCTGCATGGCATTAGCCAACTGCCACAGTGCAAGGACCTTCGACCACAAGACAAACAGCACAAGGCTTTGCGGCTAATTGCGGGCTGCGTCACATATGCAATTAAAAGCGCATTCAATTGCAGTTGCAGAAATAACAGCTTACGTGAGACATGCCATATGACAAGCTGTGAGTTTAATTACTACCAGTTGTTGCATCGGTCACTCAACCAGTTGCTTTTGCTGCGCTGCTGCCTCACTGATCCTGGCCCTAGGAAATGCAAGCAAACACGCGTGACCCACGCACCCCGTGTTTCGCTCTCTCCCTCTCTCTCTCTCTCTTTCTCCCTCTCGTTTTTCTCACTGTAAGCTCCCTCTCAGCAGTGACCTTGAAGCGAACGTTGACTTTGCTGGCTATACTCTGGACTGAATGGCAGAAGGGGCATGTTCTTTGCCTATTGCCAACTAGAGTTTAGATATCATCTAAGGCTTCAACAGTATGAACTTGTTGAGTTTAGTTGCTTATACCCTATAGGCGATGGTCTATAGGGTTTATTTTGAATCTGTTTTGCCTAGTTATCAGCTGAAAGTAAGAGCTTAGCTACTGTCTATAGCATATGCAATAAATGAATGTTGATTAAAACTTGCAGTTAACAAACCTACTTAATTTTTTTTAACAATTTTTTTTATAACATGATAGATTTCACGAGTTAGAGACCATCAAATTGGTATTCGGACTCTTCTCTAATAGATACAGTTATCTAATACTTAAGTTCTTGGATAACTACTCCCCCTACTACCACTAAGAGATTAAGTTGAGTGCGTTTCGATCTTGTTTATGCAACCACAAAGTCTTTTGCTCAAGCACGTCCATTCGGCATACGCTTAACTGTTTTTATTGCTCATACCCTATATGTGGCGGCCTAAGGGGTATCTTGACTGTGATACATTTATGTAAGTATATGCATAGTTCACTATAAGAAACTTTAATATAGTTTTATTATAGTTTTTTACAATAAGAACAAAATATATTTGTTTATCTTCAACTAAGACAATCTCTTTGTAATATCATTTATCCCACAAATACTTCTTTAAGCTCAAATTTTATGGTCAGTTTAGATACAAAATTTTTTTTAATTATGAAACCCTAAAACAAGCTCTTAAAAAATGCTTTAAATTGTTATTAATATTTTAAAATTTGTAAAAAATGATAAAAATCAAGTCAAGCAACTGTGTATTTATTTGCTATTTATAGAGTTGCCTGATGAACTGCGCTTAAGTGCAACAATTACTAAGCAGTAGATTAAGTAAGGGCTTTGGGGTTTGCTGCACGTTAAGCTGCAACACGCGACGCTGCTGTGGCAAGTGGGAAGTGCGTTCAAACGGGTTCAATGCCAGCGCGGCACACGCGGCATATGAGCAACATTTACCAAGCCACACCCACACTCATACACACATGGCTGGTGTATGAAGTAGGGGAGCAATTGCCAAACTTCAAAAGGCAAAACAATACCTGTGTGTGTGTAATGGAATTTTACGCTGCGTGAACAACGTGCAACGCGTGCCACAAGATGCCAAAACAGGTAGAGCGCACAGCGTGTGCCACACGCACACCACGTGCCCCCAATTTAAAGCGCTTTGCCACTGTTGGCAACTGTGGAGCTGCTCTGTGTTGCCAAAGGCACTTCAATGCGACGGCATGTGCGCCACTCAAAGGAACGAACGACAAAGAACGAGATAGGAGAGAGTAGAGGGAGCGAAAGGTAATTGGTAATGGGAAAAGCAATGCTCCACTTGGAATATATTAAACGTATTGATTTCTGATTGGGAAACACTTCGATATGCTAATTTCTGTTGACAATTTTTTTTTGTTTTGCTCGCTTTTGCAAATGGAAGCTGGGGTAGCCACGTGTTGCGTATTTGGCAGCCATTTAATTGGACGCGTAAGCATTCGAATGCCAATTTTACGAGCTGTATTCATTGCATACTTTCGAGTGCCACGCTTAATGTCTCTCAGCGTAAACTGCTTCGCGGCGCTGGGCTTAAAAGCGGCCACTAAACGATATTTTGTGTCATAAAATGTATGGAAATGAATGAGTGAATGAATGGGGTATGCTAGAACAGAAGCAGACGAATACATATCGAATAGTAGCAGTAAGTAAAAGTTGTGAATATATATAAAATATGTAATAGACTTGATGGGAACCAAGAGCCAAGTCTTGTACCACATGTCAGTTTAGAGCTATATGATCATACAACATGGACAGATATCTAAGATATAACTGTTCGGATTCCTATCCCCTTTAAAAAAATGTATTTCAGCAGATTGAGCTCTGCGCTAGTTTCGCGAGTCACAGTGTCTTCTAGTCGCACACACCTTCCATTGCCATCACTTAGTTGCGTTTTCTGTTGATATTTTGGCATTTATGAGCAGCAGGAGCCATCAATCACAGTCGATATGGCATGAGCCGCGAAACGTGCCTGCAATTCCTTACGGAACTGGAACTGGAATTGGAACTGTGACCGCAACGACTCCATCGCACTGCCACAACCTAAGTCAACTTCTAAAACCAATTTGATTGCTCGCTCTCTACCTGCCGCTGTCTCTCTGTGGACCCCCTCGTCGGGGACAGTGCAATGGGATTGCGAAACGTGCCGCGTGCATTTGGCATCACGATTTGCTTGTCGATGGGACGTGGCCCTTGGCTGCGTGAAATGCTCCCGTAATGGAGTTTCTGTCACATACTGCGTAATCGCTAGAGTAAGAGTATAAAAACCTGTGATGTTTAACCAAAACAATTCATTTGATGTGAAAGTCTTTGATTGTTCAAACGTACCAATAAACGCGTCTGCAAATCGACCATTGCCCTGCTTCAAAATGTGGAAGATTGTGAGTATTTTGGGTGTTTAAGCATTACATCACTGTAATAGCGAAAGTGAGGAGCATCCTTAAACTCATAAGTCAATACAGTCGAAAAACGATTTGTTCTATTCATCAGCCATGAATATATCTAGATGAAACGTAGAAAAGACTTCGATAAAAAATAGATTGCGCCTTGCTTTTATACATCGCCAAACAAGGTTCAAGACATTTTGAATTTGGACTTTGTTTCACACCACTGTTCCATACTACTGTCATACTATTCAAATATTATGTTTCAATTTTTCATTACACTGCATCATTCTATCGTTCCATTTCAATGCTTAATTGCTCTGTTCCATTCAAGTGTTTCATAACTCTGATCAATTCCACTGTTCCCATTTATCATTCTAACTTTACTTTTCTCTTTCAGCTCAGTCCGCTCTTCCTCATCTGCCTCACTTCACACACCCACGCCAGCTTCTCTCATGGCCCACCGGCACCCGTCGCTGTGCCTGCTGTTTACAGTGCTCCACCTACGCTAACCTATGCTGCTGCACCACCTCCACACGTTACATATTCGGCACCACCACCTCCGCACGTAACATACTCTGCACCACCGCCATACTTTAAATACGCTACACCACACATTAGCGCCTACTCAGCGCCAGCTCCAGTTATCAAGTATTCGCTGGGCGCACCTGTCACCACAACAACCACCACTTACTCAGGATTTGCTGCAGCAGCACCGCCGCCACAGCCTGTTCTACACGTTGCATCGCCACCACAGCCCGTTGTACACTATGCAGCACCGCCGCCACCACCTCCACCGGCAGTTATAGTGGCCCGTTATGCTCCACCACCACCACCACATCCACCACCGGCCGTTGTTGTAGCACGTTATGCTCCCCCACCACCACCACCCCATCCACCAATCACATACCACGCACATCCTACCTATACACGCGTGGCGGTTCATGCGCCACCACCTGTGGTTACCTACGAGACGCACGCTCCAGTTCCGGCTGAGCTACCGTGCGACACCACCGCCTGGTGAGGTACGTCCAACAGAGACATATCACACCATATAGCTATAATCATGTTAATTTCAATGCTAATCGAGCGGCAATTAATTAAGCGAGAATTTATAAGTCTACGATTAATATTTGATGATAACAAACATCTTCCGCGGAATTTATACGACATCGGCGAGTTCTCGCCAGCGTGTTTATTTATGCGTCGGATGGTGCTTAAGATAGCGCCATCACCACCACCATTACCGAAAATTGTGTGAGCAACCCAACCACCTGCTGTGAGAGATACCGTAAATAAATAAAAATATTATTAACGTAGCCAACTGACGTTCGATTGACCCACCTCAATGCGAAATTCATTGAAGCTGTCAGCGTTAAGCAAATCGAAATCTATCAAATGGGTCAACCATATATACTATGTATGTATATATACATATCTATATATGTATGTATATACACATACTCGATCCATGCATAAACATAGAAAACGATTTTATTAGCACAAATTATAACTGAATACATTTTGGAGGAGGTCAACCACTCCACGAATCTCTTTCGGATGCTCGTTCAGCTAATAAAAGAGAGTCGATTGGCTTTCAGAAACCTCTAATTTTATATATATATATACTGCAGTATAAAGCCGAGTCAGATAAAATCGTGTCTAATGCATCGATATTAAGATTGTAATTTGCTGACGATGACTCCTTCACTCCACTGTTCCAATATTATTCATTTGCTTTATTCCAATGTTTCAATATCATTCAATTGTTTTATTTCCATATTGCATTTCACACTTTCATACTAAGTTTTAGTTTGTTGTTTAGTTCAACTTTTTAATTTTAATTTTAAGTCTAAGATAATGCGGGTACTTCCACTAAAAAAAACTTGTTAGTAAAATTTAGAGAACTTTGGCCAACAAATTGGAAATCTAAGGCATAACATAAAGTACCTTTAGAAACATTTCAAATGTTTTATCTAAAATGTGTATATCAATTTATTTACTTTTGTGCCGTCAACCAGTATCACGCAGTCGGCAACATTCAACTGTTTCATTCCTAAATTTTCGATTATTTGCTTTTGGCTTTTTGAGTTTGAGATTGCGCTTGGGTCTTCGGTCTTCGGTCTCGGCGTGCAGCCGTCAATTTGTTGTTCGGGGTTGCCGTCTTAATTAAGTTCCCAAACAGCATTAACTAAAGACCTATTAGCCAGTCAACGAGCTGCTCGCAGACGCCGTCTCTGTTGGCGTCGCAGTTGGCGTCGCTGCCGTGTTGTCAGCCAATTGGCTGACCATCTCGTAGCTGATGTCACATGAGTGTCGCTTTGTGTTTAATAAGCCCAAATCCTCAACTGTTCAAATGCTTAACATGCTCGCGAGGTGTCGAAATTGTTGTAGTTATTTTATTTGTTTGGCACTAAACGCCGAACAGGTGCGCGCCTGCAAAGGGGACAGAACTGGCAGCATCTCAACTTGTCTTAAATTTTGACTTTTATTATTTGACTTTTATTATGTCTTTATAGATTTCTTAAGATAAAAATGAAATATTATGGGGATTTACCCTGCGAACTCAATTAAATATAGATTTATTTTAATATTTTTTTAATCTTATTTCATTCAAAGCTATAACTTAACAAATTTCCTTCAATTCTAAGCACACTATCAGTAGCTTTAAAAGCTAATTAACGTCAGCTCTGGCTGGAATATTAAGCAATCGATTAACAGCTACTCGACATTAGCGGCTAGTTAATAACCCCCTTGGCGGCGACCCTGAGTGACTGACTGACTGAGTGACTGAATCGCTGCGGCCTGTTGCATAGTTTGGATGCCAATCGAAATGACCAACATTGATTTATATGCAAGGCAAACCAAATATTATCAATAGACGCTGCTCAACAGCCAGAGTAGCGGCTGCGACGCTGGCAGCGACGGCGACGGCGGCAGCGACAGCGACAGCGACATCAACAAATGGCAAAGTAGCTCAAACAACTTAGCACAGAAAATATAAACAGAGTCACAAGATAACAACAAAAACAACATAAGCAAAAGCAACAACAAGAACAACAGTAAATGCCAGTGATGCAGCGGAACGATGCCAGCAAACTAAAGCGATATAAAAAAGCACAAAGGCAAGAGAGAGAGAGAGAGAGAGAGAGAGAAAGAGAGGGGCAGCGACAACAACAAACGGTTAAACAGAAGCAGAATAAATAAGTTGAGCCAGCAGCAGAGAGCCAGTCGCCGCAGCCGCAGCCGCCGCCGCCGCCGCCACTGAAGCTGAGCTGAAAGTCAAAATATTTTTTGCCGCCAGCAGCGACGCTGGCAGCGGCAGCAGGCAGAGGCTGCCAGGTAGCGGCAGAAGCACAAACGCATTTTGATTTCTGTTTGTATGCCGTGTGATTAAACAAATGGCGGAAACGGGTATGCTTAACTTGAGTTGAATTTGGAGAAGAGAAAATTTATTAATAAATAATGAATAGGTATTTAAATTTGATTACCTATGTAAATAATTATATAGATAATTATATAAATAGGTTTTATTTTTTTTTTATATTTATATGGTATTTAGATAGCCTTAATGGAATTCCAAGCAACAGTTAATAATACCTATTCCTACCTCATAATCTAAACGACTTCAACGAACATAATAGGGCAGCTGTTAGTCGAGACTCCATCAGATAATGATACCCGCTAAAACCTCATCATCTACGCGGCATAAGCGAACAGGGTAGCCGCTAGTCGAGGCAGACTCTGCTGAGCTTGGGTCTCACTTGTTTGGCTTTGTGCTGACTCTTGGACTGGTCGAGTCGTCATCGCGAATGTTTGACTGGTCGCCGCGTTCGTCTGCCCACCTGTCCTCAGGCAGAACTCAACTGAAGCTCAGCTGTGGCTTGGCGTATGTCAGTATCCGAGCTATAAAAAGCATCTTCAACTCGCGCACAAATTTTAATCAGCACGAAAAGCTGCGCTCGTCCACAACTGAAACCGCAAACGAAACGCACTCAGCAATTTATTGAATTTATTGAATACTCGTGTTCAGGTGCAATAAAATTGAAACATAAAACTAACAGCAACCAAAATGTCTCACAAAGTGAGTGTGTGTGTGGGTGTGTGTGCACAACAGCCTGACATGTGATTTAATCTCTAATGGTTTCTTTCAGAAATCTGTGGTGTTGCTGCTGTTCTGCGGACTGGCGCTGCAGTTGAGTGTGGTGCGTGCGGATGTGTCGCACCTGGACTACTCCATCGCAGCTAGTCCCCAGCTGGGCGCCTATCACTATCCAGTGCCACGTGCCCCACCGCGTGCGCATCAGCATGTGGCACGCCAGTTTGTGGAGCCAGCGCTGGAGCATGCGGCATTCACACAGGTGCTAACCAGTCGGGGCTATGTGTTCGGTGGCAATGCACCACCAAACGCTGCACCACTGACAGCGGCAGCAGCAGCAGCGACGGGTCGTGCCATAGCCACCAATGCGGATAGCAATTCGCTGAATCTAAAGCTGCCCGTGCCCTTTGGCCTGATGCCGTTGAATGTGGCGAATTTGCCGCTGCAAGCGGGCGCCTCCTATGCCACAGTGCCGCACACCACTGGCCTGACTTCCTACGGCACCGCGCAAATACAAAGGCGCTAAGCACCACACAGCAACAGCAACAATAGCAATTTATATATATGTATAAACTAGATTTCATAAGCATCGATTTTAGTTGATTTAACTTTTCATCACAGAGCCAACTGACTGTTTTACTACCTCTGTGACTGATTGAGTGTGCATGTGTGTGTGTGTCTGTGTGTGTGTATGAGTATCTGTATGTGTGAAACATCATAGTGATAGGTATACGAAATATATAAATGCTATTAAATAAAGTAAAAGCTACTTGCCATTTAAAGCTCTCTTAAATTCAAAGATCGCTTTTTTATGACAGGTTCATGACCATCACAGCAACCGTCCAACCACTGCAAAACGCTTCGTCTCTCGGTGGTGCACATTTGCATATGAACAGTCGAAGGTCGCCGCAGCAGCTACCACAAAGAAAAAGAAGAAGAAGAAGAAGTCTTCATCAGAGTCGATTGTCGATCGCACCTTTCACCTGCGAGCGGCAACTTATCAAAGATCAATGTTTGTTTACGCTGTGTTGCGGTCGTCCGGTGGTTCGGCGGCTCATATTCAAAATGATGAGCACCTCATTAGCATACAAGCGCTTCAAGTGCTCGAGGAGCTGTTCGTAAGGCCTTAAACTTGGCATTGATTTACTAGCCGCAAGCCTTACTCCCTACACCCTCCCTCCGCTAACAGCTGCTGATCCACCGTCTAACCGGACAAGCGGATATGCGATTAATCAACGAACGGAACTCTGATCTGGATTCCAGATTTTGAGAAACCACTTTTTTCATATAACTGGAATAACAGCAACCAAATTTAAAAACAATCTAAACAAACGGTACTCGATGCGAACATTAAATAAAAGTCATCTCACATATGGTCTACATAAATGGCCATTGGCGAGAGCAACTGGGCGTCGAGGAAGTGAGCGGAAGATCTCGAGTTTCCGAATTTCCGTATGCCCATCACATGACTGACGCACCCGACGCAGAACTCGTGACCCAAGCTCGATGTCAAGAATCGTTTTCACGCCACAGAAGTGAACGGTCGACTTGAGTTGTTCAAGAGTTTTGAATGCCTAAAAACAATGCCGAACACTGAATACCCTTGCTTTCAATTGCGACAATATGCTAATCTGCCTTTATTGAATGTATTGAAAATCTTGAAATTGAATTCAATGCAAAACTATTCAATTTAAGCATAAACAAGGTAAATTTTATTTATTTTCAATAGATAATTTGTATGGCTGTCATATGTTATCGTAATACGAGTTGTTTCATTTTGATTTATGTTTTAATTGGAGGAAAAGGAAGCAACTGTGCTGAATTTCATACCTTTGAGGAAAGCTCAGTTCAGATAGGTTAAATAGATAAAAAGATTAATATACCTATAACTAATAACTGTTGATTTCTAGAACACATACTTTACAGATTCTTAGTTCTTCGTCTTCTATAGGTACATATAGACGTAGACTAATTGATTTGAAGTTATGTACAAGTATATACTCTGTACTTAATTACTTCAAATGCTTCCTGCTATGTCTATACCATACTTATTAGAGTAAATCCAGGAGCAGCCAAGTCCACATAGGTTATATGAACGTAGCAATTGATATATATAAAGCAAAACGTCTGATGCTGATATTGAACAAGACACATGTATACTCTATAGGCTCACAGATGTCTCTATACCAAGTTTCATAATATGAATAAATATACATCAAGTGGATTGTTGATGTAGATCAAGCTATACAAAGACTATAGAGACTGTTCAATCTATCTGGAAGAAAGTTCATTAAAATAGCTTGAATAAAAGTTGAGTTTACATAGGCTAAATACTTAGAGAGATGCATATAAATGATGATGAAACTCAAAAAAATTAGGATAGCCCCAACAGAAATCGAGTTTCCTTTATGTAAGGAATCATAAGCTCAACATTCTTATGCCCAATTGGCTTTCATCAGAAATGAGAGAGTATAAAAATGTGAATACAGTTACATACATACATACACACATACATTATATACATTTATACATACCCCACGTAGCATCAACCATTGGCCCCTGTTCTCTGGAACAGATCATCTAGCAAGGCCTTGAGTTCATCTCGAACAACAATGCAAAAACCCAGAAAGTCAAGATAAGAGAGAGAGAGAGAGAGAGAGAGAGAGAGAGTGAGTGACAGAGAGAGACCATATTGGAGCAGAGGAGGCAAGGCAGGTTGATGACGATGTCGCTGCTAGCACGTGACCAGCGGAGATCCAAGCTTATTGCTCGTTAAGTTCGCAAGCCGGTTTCAGCGTCAGCAGAAGAAGATGTGGCTGGAGAGGCAGCGCAGCGGGCTGCGTGGCTTAAAGACGGTTGCTGATTTGACCACATCGCATCCTGTTGTTGCCTCTGTTGAGTTAGGCTCAAGGTCGACACAGGACGCGATGGCGGCGCGGCGCAATTGAAATTTTATGACCGGTCATTAAATGCGGCACTAATGCGACACGCGTTTTGATAGCTAACTTAGTTTAAAATTGAAAATTGAGGCTAAAACGCCAAAACTGCTGAAACCAATTGGTAATTGGCAACCACACAATTGACCCACTCGACGCCGCTGTCTGCATACAAATGCGAGCACTTTTTGCGAAATTTGTCAATACATCGGCGATTGCGACTGCGATTTGGACTTCCTACTGACGGTGGTTCGCTAACTGGTGGTGATGGTTGGTGGTGCCACTATCAGAGGCCAAGCACGTGCCACCAAAATACCAAAATATGCACGAATATCGAGCAGAATACTGCAATGACTATATAAAGCGCAGTAAGTGTCTATAACAGACATTATCAGTCCAGTGCTCTAACCACCTGACAACCACAGCCAACATGTTCAAATTCGTAAGCCGCCGCTGCGATTCCTTCACTTGAACCACTTTTAATCCAATTTAAATTTGACAGTTCATCATTGCCGCCCTCGTTGCCTGCACCGTGGCCAAGCCAGGCGTTGTCGCACCACTCGCTGCTCCAGTCGCTGCACCACTTGCCACCGCTGCGGCCACCTATGCGAATGCACCACTCTATGCCGCTGGCGGAAGCAGCCAGGTGGATGTACGCAACAACTATGATGGCACCCAGTCGTCCTACACCACCGCACCCTTCGAGCTGACACCACCCTACTCCAGCCGCTATGTCTCGGGCATTCCAGCTGCCTATGCTGCTCCACTGGCTGCTCCATTGGCCGCTTCTCCCTATGCTGCCGCACCACTGGCTGCTTCTCCCTATGCTGCCCCTCTGGCTGCTCCACTGGCTGCCTCTCCCTATGCTGCCGCACCACTGGCTGCTTCTCCCTACGCTGCTCCTCTGGCTGCTCCTTATGCCTCGCCCTACACCCTGGGCTCACCCTACGCCGCGCCCTATGCCGCGCCCTACAGCTTCGCTGCTTCCGCTCCAGTTGTGGTTTAGACATGTCTTAAAGAACGAACTTGTTTTCCTAGCGAATTTTCAATAATAAAATCGAACTTTTTAATTAAAAACAATTGTAGACTTTCCATTTCAAAAAGCATTACTGCAAGATACTCTATTTTATATTTTTAGTTAAAAATATTCTTGAATTCCATTTAGAAAAATTCCTTCTCAACTAACCCAATGTCAGCTATGCAGCTTACACTTTAGCATTTGTCTATATCTTTCTATATAATTTTTTCAATAACATTTCAAGCTTTTAACAGTCTCACATACCCGCTCTATACCCTCTCATTGAGCAGCTCATAAATTGCTCTGTTCACGTTCAACTTTCAATCGTTTCGGTCGTCTATCTAAGCGCAGCAATATTTTATAAAAAATGTCATAATCGTTTTCCATTTCGAGCTACACACAAATAACCATCCACTTATATAATATCGAGCGGTGCAAGAAGTTATTGGCCCCCCTTCTTCCAGTCTGCACCACCATAAGAAGCTAAGCAGAGCGCCAACTAAGGCGCCTTCTAAACAAATGTTAAAGCGATGACAACAAAGTCACGATTTGTGGTTACCAAATCGTTTGACCATAAAGCGGCGGCGAGGTGTGGTGCATTGTGTGGTGGCTCAACGGAAAGTGAAGAGGTGCACGTGCAATTTGGCCACTGGCCAATTGATTTGGCTAGGCTTAAACGAATTGTGAGCTATAAATTAATTAAGCTGATCCATTGTCAAGCATTGATAGCTGCGTCTTCGACTCGAGCGGTCAACAGCAACTGAGCACAAGGACAGCACCACCCGCACCACTTACACAAAACACAAGCAAGATGTGGCAGCTGAAATTGGTAGGACTAATGCACCACAGTGGCTCCAAGCACCACCTCAACTAACCTATTTCCTTCTCTTTCAGTCTTCCATTTTGGCCTTAGCTTTGGTGTGCATTGAAGCCACTCCGTCGCACCACTTTGATCATTTTGACCACCATTTGAGCCACTTTAATCATTTCGATCATCTTGCACCGCTGCACGACCATGTGGTGCCGGAACATGTGGATTATGCAGCGCCGTTGCAGTTGCAGGAAACTTATTTACCAGCTCCGGCACCTGCACCACTAGCTCCAGCACCACTGTGGCCTGCACCACTTGCACCTGCACCCGCACCAGCACCAGTTTGGCCCGCTCCGGCTCCCTTGGCGCCAGCACCCGTTTGGCCTGCTCCAGCTCCATTGGCGCCAGCACCACTTTGGTCTGCACCACTTGCACCCGCACCCGCACCAGTTTGGCCCATTCCTGCACCTGCACCTGCACCAGCACCACTGCTGCCCGCACCACTACTGCCCGCTCCTGCACCTCTACTGCCAGCGGCTCACGCACATCTGCTGCCCACCGCTGAGCTGCATCTACCCACTGTGACCCAGGTGCTGCCACCTGTGCTGGAGGCGGTGCCCTTCAGCCACAGCTATCGCGCGATACCTGGACCCAAGAAGACCACCCACCGCGTTTCCATTGGCTACGCTTTTCCCAAGCTCGTGGCTGCACCACACGCTCATTTGCGTGCTCTGCCACTGAAGCTGGCTCATCATCATCACCATCATTCGCTATTTTAAACTAGATGCAAATTGGAGTGGGAATCGAAGGTCTATATAGATATTAATCGCAATAATCGTATGCATTGAACGAAGCCAAAGAAGTTTTGAGTCGTTTAGAAAATTATAAAAAATATTGTAAATTATGTATTTATAAATTCATATAAATATAAATAGAAAAACGAAAATTTAAGCAAATTTTGCTGCTGAAAATGTTATATGAAAAGAAAAGGGAAAAGGGTTTGGAAATCAAAAATAATAAGTTTCATTATTAAATATATTTTAACCAACATCTAAATGATTCCTTATACATATATTTTGTATATATTTCTCTCCTTTTATAACTGTTTCAAATTGAAATCAATTTTCTTGTGCGACAGTGTAAAATGCAGACAAAATGTTGCAGGCAAACCAAATCAGGAATTCCAAACACAGAAAGTGACAGTGAACAGAGAGGGGAAAAGGGACAGAGAGGAAGTCAAAGGTAGGGGCTATAGAAGTGGTTTATCGCTAGGGGTTCGGTGGTGCAGAGAGGTAAAAAACATTTTGTACACGCGACAATTGCAGTGAAGAAATTGAATATTAATTGCAAGACAAGACAATAGCGAGAGAGAGAGAGAGAGAAAGAAAGAGCGAGAGGAAGAGAGAGAGCGAGAGAGTGGTCTTAGGTAGTTGACACCACATTATGTGTCACGTACGATAAATGTGGCTCATTAGTAGGTGAATATCGATGCCACCAAAATATATATAAACAAAAAAAGGAAAAAAAAACAAAACAAAAACAAAATAAAACGAAAACGAAAACTTGCTCAACCGAATGTTGGCCAGTGGGCTAACTAGTGGTGGCGGTGGTGGTGCGCGGCAGAGGTGTCGCACTTTGGCGTGCAATTATGAAAGTGGGCGTCGATAATACGTAACAGATGGCCAATTGATTATTAAGTACAGTAAACGCCCTTCGCACCGCGGCCTTATGTAGAAAGTCTTACAATTTGCTTTTGGTATGCCCCACCACAACCACCCACATACATTAAAACGGCCTGGCAGATGGCAGAATTATAAAAACGCCCAACACTTGACAATTGAACATCAAAGCTTAGTTAGCACTCAAGCCAACCACCCAACCACCAATCACATCTCAAGCAAAATGTTCGCCAAAATTATGGTAAGTCAACAACAGATCCTGCTTGAAGGACTTGGATTTCAATTCTGCTCCACTTAACAGCTCGTTGCTCTCTGCGTGGCTGGCGCCCAGGCCGGTCTGCTGCCCTTTGCCGCTGCACCTGCACCACTCGCTGCCGCCGGCGTCGTGGCGCCCTATGCCTCCAGCTTCAATGCTCATCGGATTAACCATGCCGTTGCCTTCCCTGTAGCACCACCAGTTGCGCCAGTGGCTCTGGCTGCTCCAGTGCCAGCTCCAGTGGCTTTCGCTGCACCACCCAAGGCGGCATTTGCTGCTCCTGCTCTCGCCACGCCCTTCGGCTTTGCCGCACCCGCTCGCTTTGGACTGCCCGCTGCAGCACCATTCGCTGCGCCCGTGCCGGCACCACTGGCTGTGGCACCCAGATTCCCAGCACCCGCACCCTACTTCTTCTAGATAACACCCACTCCTGTGAAAGTCCCATCCTAGCTTAGACTTAGCTCCCTTAGACCAAAACATACACACACTAGTAAGCAAAATGCTTGGCGAATAAATATTTTTATAGCAATTTATTTCAAGTGTCTCAGAACTAAATCCTAGAGCCGCACGTTTTTCACATGGCCGATGCGCTGGAAGAGCGGCACGTGTTCGAAGGGCGTGTGCGAGATGGGCACCGAGTCGTAGGTGACATGTGCAATCTTTGTTAGTGGTGCGACAATGGTATAGCCCGGATGCTGTTGCGCCTCCCCAGTGGCCGGATGATGATAAATCACAGCCGTGGGCTGATGATAAACGAGTGTGGCAGCTTGAGCTTCTTGCAGGGCCCAGAGCAAGAGAATCGTGTGAAGGATGCACGCACGCATTTTGGAGAGTTCTCTGATGTGGTCCACTTTCTGACTGCAGTTCGACTAAGCGCTGACTCAAGCGCTGGCAGCTTGGGGCCTGCCTCCCCATGTACAGTTAGAAGTTTTGCTGGTGGCTTCTTCCGAACAGGTTTCTGGCTGCATTGCAGCTCAGATCGGGAACCAGTTACAACACCGCAGCACAAAGTTCCAGCCGCAACCGCAGCCGCAGCCACAATTCACAATCTCCAGTATAAACTCCACTCATACGAATTCCCAAAACTCGTTTTCAAGTTCAAGTTTAAACACGTCGCTGATCGCTGCTGATGTTGTTGCTGTTGTTGTTGCTGTTACTGTTGTGGTTTATCCAAGTGTCAGTGACTCTTTTGTAGAGCTTATGAATGTAATTTTAGTTTTTTTTTTTTTAATTTTATGGTATACCCTAAAAATTAAGAAACTAGCTTAAGAGCGGGTATCATAATCGAAATCGTAAAGTTGGCAGCGCACATCTAAACGTGTAAAAATTTATCGAATCTATACAACGATGCTCTCTATATATAGAAGGAGTTTGGGTTGACACAGAAAGCTTTTAAGTGTGTGTTTCACTGCTTCGCAGAAATCAGTAGGTGGAGTTGAAAATGAGTGTAAATAATGAGAGAAAGATGGATTATCGCTATGTACATGATAAATATTTCATACATGATGGATATTGCGTAGTATCGATATCTATATATTTTATATATTTCATTCTTTTTGAATCAATTAATTGTCTACTTATTGCCAGATATTCACCTGTCTATACGGAATATGAGTGGAAGTGCCATAAGTAAGATAGATCGAATAGTGTAGAAAATATGACCAAATATAATATATTATTAAATTTTTGAGCTGAACAAATAATCTACTCAAATAGCACAACATTTGTGTACCCTGAAACCATTGACAATGGAAATTCAGGCAATTCAGGATATATTATATATATATAAAGTCGATCTAGCCATGTCTATGTGTCTGTCCGTCTGTCCCTTCGTATGGACGCATCTATCTCATAACCCATAATGACTAAATACCAGACTTGTTTAGTATTCTTTTATATATTTAGTATTTTTATATATTTTTAGTATATACTCAGTATTATTATATATATTTTATATATGTTGGTATATTCTTCTATTAAATTTCAAATTTCTTTACAGCGCATCTGTCTGTCGCCCCATTTCATTAAACAAAATCTTCAGCTTGAGCTTATTTAGTGTGTTTTTAGTTAGCCATTGTCTTGTTTGGGGTTTATTGTCTTAAATGTGTTGCTGGTTGCCCAATCGGTTTACGATCGACACTTCGGGCCTTAGAGAATTGATTACAGATCTCTTTGTTGATCTGCTCTTTATACATAAATTATTGCGTCACACTTGGCTCAGATATGTATGTATATGTGTATCAAGAGCACATTGACCTTATTTTGAAGTGGGTTTTTGTATCTGCTTAAGCTGCGATCAAGCGATTCTAGCCACAAAGTTGCAGCAGGAAAACATTGCTCGAAATGCAATTGCAGTCACGCCCAAAACTTTGTCGCCTGCTGGCATGTTGCAAATTAAACACTTACCCAATGCATGCCGGACCACATTGCGTATGAGCAACGCGCGAAACGAGTGAAATGTCTTTGACCAAAAGCAAGAAATACAAAGTAATAAAGACACGCAGACTGCACAAAGTAGATTAACTGAAGCAGCCGGCCAGTGGTGTCCAAATGCAGCGCCCATTAGATCATCGACAGCCCAATTTTGGTGGCAACTGCAGCAGCTCGCCGGTTCCTGCAACATATAAAAGACCCACGCAGCGAGCAGCTGCAGCAGCACAAGCACAACACAGCTTTTGGAGTAAATCACGTGGCACCTACTAACTAGTTAATAGCAAAATGTACAAAGGAGTAAGTAGAAGCATTAAACAGATCTTAAGCGCAGTCAATCCTAATCTTAATCCTAATCTCCGCTAGCTTTTACTGCTGGCAGCGCTTGGCTTCAGCTGCTGCCTGGCTGCACCAGCACCAGAACCAGCTCCAGCTCCGGCACCAGCTCCAGCACCAGCTCCAGCGCCCAGCCTTGGACATGACTATCATCTGGGCTACGGCGGTCTGGGTCTGGGCCTAGGCCTAGGCGGACACTATGGCGGCCACTATGGCCTGGGTCTGGGCTTGGGCCTGGGCTACCATGCGCCCATCATCAAGACTATTGCAGCGCCCATCGTCACGAAGACCATCATTGGCAAGAGCTATCTGGGCGGCTATGGCTACGGCCTGGGCCATGGCTATCTGGGCGGCTACGGACATGGTCTCTACGGACATGGCCTGGGTCTGGGCTTGGGTCTCGGTTATGGCTATGGCCATGGCTGGTGAGCATAAGCCGAGCGTGCGAGAGCCTTCAAAATCAATTAACAGTTATAAAGCGAACGGAACAATCCAATCAGAATCCAATAAAGCTAAGAGTTACTCTTGATCAATACGAAATGTGTGTTTAATTCAAAACTCAAATTCACTTTTTCTCAAAAATTTTGTGTGCAAACGAAATGAAAAGCAATAGGGATTTTGGTTTCCATGCGGCGACCTCTACCAGCCATGACCCAGGCTCAGGGCAGGAGCAGCAGCATACGATCTGTAGCCGAGTCCGAGTGGCGAAGCCAAGCCAAGTGGTGCGGCAGCCAGGCCAAGTGGTGCATGGGCAATGGCTGGCGAAGCATAGCTAATCCTGGGGCCCAAGCCATAGGCGGATAGAGCGGGACCATGAGCCAAGGCAGGCGCAGCATAGCTAATCCTGGGACCCAATCCATACGAGGCAATCGAAGGTGCGGCCAGGGCATGGCCATAGGAGATGGCCGGAGCAGCGCCCAAAGACAGAGCCGGAGCTGCAGCCAAGCCACCCAAGCCACCCAAGTAGCCAGGAGCAGCAGCAGCGCTGGCCAAGCAGCAGCAGAAGGCGACCAGGAGCTGCAAAATGTTCCAGAGCAAACTTAGGACTCAAAGTGAACTCAGACAATGTGAAAACTTACATATTTGAACATGTTGAAAATGGAGTTTTAGACGAGGCGAGAACACAACGTTTAATAATGCCTGCTAACTGGGCTCAAATGCTTTTATAGCCAAATTCGCGTCGGGCCCAAAAACCAAACTCAAATCTTTATAACGAGAACTGAACTTTTACTTTTGTTGGAGGCTGCGAAACTTCGTGTGCGCATGCAAAGTGCAACTCGTGGTTGCCGCACGAGGGCGCAGGCGGTGCAGGTGGTGCTGGTGGTGCTGGTGGTGCTGGTGGTGCAGGCGGCGGCTGTTAGAGACCCGCCCTGGCCAATGCGGATGTTTGGCATAGCCAACTTAGTCGCAATATTTATATACATATATATATATATATATAATCAAGAAATCTGTGAGAACGAGTTTCCGAATAAAAACATTTAAGAACTGGTCGCCGGTGCGTGTTGCGCTTGATACTTTCCGATATTTATCATTTCCAGCGAATGGTTCGAGCAATGCGTAAATTGGTCATTTAGCAGGATTTTAAAGATTAAGTCTTAATTACAACGTTTGGTTTGAGCCAAATTGATCAGCCGTAGCCACAGCCCCAACTCTAGTCACAAAGTAATTGAATGTGGATAATAGCGTCGAGCACAATTTGCGCAAGAATTCTAGAACATTTGTTAAACACATCTGAGATATAAGAGATACAAGAACACTTTCACAATCTGAAAATGGATTGATTTTATAAAATTGGAAGTGTTTTTATCAGCTTAAACGACTTTATAATGGGATTTAAGTGATGAAAGAACTATTGCAGTACAGTTTAAGTAGAAATATGATTTAAAGCTGAGAGAAGAAACTTATCAAATATTAATATATATATATTTGAGTTAATATCTCATAGTAAAGAGTTCATAGGCTTCATAAGTATATTCATATTATTTCAATTACAAGCTCTTGGCTAACAACTATAATTGTATTGAAGGCAAACCCATATACTTTTTGAACAAAAATCGTAAGAACGTTCAGCTAACTTCAAATGCTAACGATACAATCAGCTAATTAACTGATCTCTCAAATCTTTAATCAGAAACTCCTTCAGTACCTATAAGGTTTCTTAAACTTTTCAACATCTCAGCCAAATTTCAATTTCTTCAACATTTTCTAGCTTCAGCTCACCCACTTTTCGCTCAGTGTACGCGTGTCATAATGCGCGTTGTTACACTGATTGCCTGAGCCGGACTTCTAGATCAACTTTATCTAGGGCAATTGTCGATAACTGATGTTTGCTGCAAGCCTGGCGGCTGCTGCAGCTGTCAGCAGCGTCGCAAGGTCGCTCAAGAGGGGCTTAACCCAAGCGTCCCTGTCAGCTATGGCACTGCTCACAAAGAAACTTTAAATGCAATCATAAATTCATAGCTATCAACTGCGAGCACAATGCAAATTGTTGTTGTAATAATTCTAATATACATATTTATTGTTGCAGTTGTTGTTGTTGTTGTTATAGCAGCTGACAGCTAATTGCAGCGCACCTCGCCGCCCCACACGCATAAATCAGATCAAACTTTACGTAAAACTTAAAAGGCCAACTTTTTAAAATGCCCGAGCCTGTGACTATGCTTGTGCCTATGCCTGTGCTACTGTTGGCTACCTGTGCCACCTGCACCAACGTTTGGCCACTCGCCCCAACGCCCTGCGGCGCAATGCGAAATTGACTGCGTAAATCTTAACTCCCCTCGGCAAATGGAAAGGCGGCTGGCTGCCTGCTTGACAATGGCCAGACTCTGTTTAACTGCAGCGGCCTGTGATTATACGTATCTTACGCCCAGGCAAAATATTTGCATACAAATGCGTTGGCCAAGTGGGCGACACATTTATGTGCACCTCTACCCAGTCTGAGTAAGTGCGAAGGGGCATATAGGCTATGAGATATGATATGTAGCAGAAATTAGGAGGAATCGATAATCTGCTATAGCTATGCGTCATTAGTTTCTAAAGCCTTTCAAGGTAGGTAACTCCTCGAGATATGTATATATAGATGATGGATTTCTATGGAAAATCACATTTACCGATATGTTCTATGATTTATCGTAATATCATGATTTATCGTAATAAGCGCCTCCCCCATGACTGGAACATCTCAGAACTCTCTAGACTTCGCATAGAACCCTCTCCCCTTAGAGAACTCTCATCATAGAAACTTCTCAAGGGTATGTGCCAGTCTGTCACACACAACTAGTTCACTTGTTACTCGTTTTGTTTTGGCTACTTGAGTAGAGCAGGCAATTCTTAGCCGACACTGTAGCCGGTTTATGGACTCATACAGTGAGCGCTAAAAAATTAAATTCAATTAAAATTTTGTCACTCGTGCAACGCGCCGATTAAGATCGACCTTTATTGATGTCTGCACAAATGAAATGTGTCAGCTGGCTGGGTAGTTACCTAATTGTTGGCGCTGTGTACGCCAACTGACAGTCAACACTGTAGCCACTCAACGAGACAAAAAAGCCTAATGTAGTTAACAGCAGGAGGGGAGCTGATTAAAATGGCAAACGAGTTGCCTGGGAAATATTCGATTAGTTAGTCCATAAGCATTCGGCCATGCCATTTATGAAGGCGTTGCTGTGGGGCGTGGTGCATCACCCGGTTCGTAAATGGCTAAAAAAAAGAACCAATTTGTAGGCGTCAAAAATCATGCAAAATGCACCCAAAGAACTTGCCAAAAAAAAAAAGCAAATCGCATTTGATTTAATTTGCAATCCGTTCGACATTTAAACATTTTAATGAAATGCATTTTGTATACAAAGTAAGAAAAATAGAAAAAAAAAACATAAGCAAGAACGTTGTCGGCACCACGCGGCGTATGATTAATGCACTTGCCACAAGGAGTGGCAAGGCCCATACAACTGATGCTTGAGATTTGAGAGTCGCGTCTATTTCCCCGTGGCGCCTTTTAATTAAACGCGCCAGCAGCAGCGGCGGCAGCAGCGGCGGCAACTAGATGCGGCAAGCTCTGCAAATGGAGGCAGCAGCTGTTGCTGCCACACGCAACAAACGGGCACGTTTCAATTAAAAATGAGCTAAGATTGAAACAGTTTAAGTTGTAGAAGTTGCGATACCCTGCATACGTTAATACCTAGGGTTAGGGTAGCGGATAAATGGGGAAATTTGTATGTTTGTGCATAACAGATGAGAAAATGTATACCACACTTAAGATGTATATCGTTGAGTGTACAAAGTGTGAAATTAAATTAAATTATATTATATATATATATATATATATATATATATATATATATATATATATATATATATATATATATATATATATATTTATAAACAGAACAACAGAACAAGGCTTAACATATGCCTGAACTACTTCAGGCATAGAATGTCAAAATTCGACTAATTTCTATATATCTTCTTTCATTATTACCCTAAAGTCTCACATTTTATTTGCTTTATGACTTCGAAGCTGATGCTATCTACGCTTCAAATACTTAAGAACAGTCGAATATACCCCTTTAGACACACTCAAAGTCTATAGGGTATAAACAGCGTAGAGTTAATGAAGCACTGGATAGGCGAAACATGAAATACCCTAGATCACATATTAAATGATGTATAATATTATGGGATTATATCACTCAAGCCTTGTTGTTAGAAAAGATAAGAGAAAAAAACTACACTGAGAAAAAAACAACTATGAAGAGCATACATTAGATTTATAGAAAGAGAGAGCTGACTTTAGCAGTCAATGGCAAGTAGTTGTTTGAGCAATCTATACACTATCCAACCGTAGATGACTTCACCTATTCAACTTTACTCCACTTTTACAGGGTATACTTAAGAACCATAGCTGACAGCTCACAAATAGTAAACAGTGAAATAGGGCGCAGCTCAGCAGTGCCCGAGGATTATGCAATGCTTCAAAGTCAGCATCGATGCCAATGAACTTTAGGGCCAGTTAGGGTTCAGGGTTTTTAGGGGTCCAGGATGTTGTTTACTGGACTTTGCGGCACGTGTGGCATGCAATAATAATTGCTGTTTAAGCTGCTCGTAATTATGACAAATAGCCTCAGCACGGCGCATAGCAACGGCCTAGTAATGTCTGCTCTACCTGCACTGAATAATTGAAATATTACCAAACCAGGGCCAAATGCTCATTTTGGTTGGACTTTACTGCCAAAGCTAACAGCGCTCGTTCAAACAAGGCCAACAAATCCTAACCAAATACAAAGCGTTTGCCACACTACACGATAATCCACATTCCTAACTCAAGAGCTTAGTCACTTCCGTCTCGCAGCCGGCTCAGGCTGTCGTCAGAAGCCGCTGCCTTCTGTGGATGCGATTATCATAATTTAACGCTTACCAATCCTCTGATCAGCCACAAACTGCTGTTGACTACGTACTGTTTACGTGCCCGTCATTTTAACGTAACCCAGTTGCAAGTACACATATTCCATCAGCTACTGCGAGCTGGGCACTGCGGACTGCGCATTTTAATTGTAAATCAAACTAAAATAAAAATAGAAAACGCTTGAGCAGAGGGTTAGCAAACAGCTGTGCACCCAAGGTGAAAGAACAAAGATAGTAGCGAATGTCCTTGTAGAGGTCAACTGCATCTAAGACTAGGGATTAGGAAGCAAAACGCAAATTAGAAATACTTAAAACATCAGTTGATGTAGCTTAGAATTTCAAGAGTCAGTAAAACAAATTCAATTTTAGACTGAGACAATACTTAGAGGGGAAGGAATCATTCTTGAAAAAGAAAGATTTCCTAGAGGTAGAAAAGTTTCCTGTGGTATGATCAGCTTCCAGAAGGAATGCAGACTAAGGGAAGGGCAGACTTCATAGAGGAAAGAAGAGGAAGACAAACTGTCTAGAAGAAAGAAAACTTCCGAAAGTCAAAAAGACTTCATAGAAGAAGAAAAACCTCCTAAAGGTACAAAACAATACGGTAAAGTAAACTCTTCACATAAGAAAGAAAAACGGAAAAAGGAAGGGTAAGCAGTTCAAATGGGTAGGAAAACTTCTCAGTATAGTAAACTTCACAGAGAAAGTATAGTAAGCTTCACTACCAGATGATCCCAATCGTTCGCTATGGGAAAAATATAAAAATGTTATTAAAATACAAATCCAAAAATCAAAAGAAAAAGAAAGAATCACAATTATGTATTACGTTTTACGCAAAATGCATTTATTCCAACAATAATATTTCCACTCTAACCATCATTAAATAATACTAAAAACTCAAAAGAAGAAAAACCAAAAAAAGATGAAACAAAAACCGGGTAAAGCACGAGTCTAAAGGTTGCTCGAGGAAATATAAATTGCGTGTGCCGAGGATCCAGATCAAATTGCCAAGTTATCAGCCTTGCTTAACGGTAGTAGGCGGCATAAGGATAAGCAGAGTAGGCAGCAGCATAAGGATAAGCGGAGTAGGGATAGGCAGCGGCAGCGGTGTAGGCGGCGGTGTAGGGTGAGCTGTAAGCGACTGGTGCGGCAGCGGTGTAGGCGCTGTAGGCCAGCGGTGCAGCAACAATAGCGGGCTTGGCGGCGACGCAGGCGACAACGGCGAACAGGCACAGAGCGAACTATGTAAAGGATTCACTTATAGAGAACAACTTTTTTGTCAGCGTCGAATATTTGAAACTTACGAATTTGAACATTTTGATTTGTTTGTTTGATTTGTTTGCTTGTAACGAGCTGCTTGTTCTGAAGAACTTGACTGATGCCTACTGCAGCATTTGCTCGAACTTATATACCCGAAATGCACAAAAGATTTCAGGCACCAAAAACAAACTGAAAAATAAACGAAACTAATCAAATTATTAATTATTATGCACGGCGCGGCGTTTGGATGCTCTTGCCTGCCAATTGAGCCGTCGGCTTGTCGTTTCAATTCACGCCAAGGAGAATCTCGGCGACCAAATTTGCACTTTACTTTTAGTTTCATTAGCGTATGGGCTATGGGCAGCGGGCGTGGGGCAGAATGCGAGGGGGCGGGGTCGCTGCCCAGCCAGACGTAATAAGTATTTATAAACGTGACGCAAAAAGAAATAAATAAAATAAAATTATAAAACGTCGATCAGCAAGCAAATCGAACAGAAACGTTGAGCGGCACGTGTTTGGCATGCAAAGCATGTGCTTGGGTTTGTGACCCACTCGCACCACCACCATCGAATCGAACAACCATAAATGAATTTATAAAGCCAAGCGACTGCCCCACATGCTGTTTCATTTGATCAGTGGAAAGCGCTTAGAACACAATCATGTATAAGAAATTACTAAGCTTCAAACGCAACCCGGATAAAACGCAAATTATCAGCGATGAGGAGGAGTCTAACAGCCAACGGGCAGTTGTAGTTACAGCAGAAGCGAACAACTCGTGCACCACTTGTTGTTGCTGTTGCTGCTGCTGCTGTGAGTCGAGGGAGGATCGCTGCAGACTCTGTCAGCTCTGCACCGCTTCACTCGTGCTGCCCAGCTGTGTGGGCGCCATACGCGCGCTGCAATGCAATATTTTGCAGCAAACAGCAGCATCAGCAGCAGCAGCAGCCCAGAGACAACAACAGCAGCAATCAGTCAAACACAGCTGCTGCCAAACGGGCAGCCAGTGGCTTCCTGCCTCGGAGTCCTTAGCCAGACACAGATTGCAAATTGTTGCCAAACCGCGTTGCTGTTGTTAATAATAGAAACATTTGTAAGCTTACCTAAATATAATCTAAATATAATTTATGAACACTTAAAAGATATACAATATACATATATGAATATACAAAAAGTATTTGAAGGTGAATAATACATAAAGTTGGGCTGGGTAATTTTTATAAAAATACTCCGATGTTATAAAATTAATGATTCTCCCGCTCATTATATTTTATAATTAAAAATAGATTCTATTTTTTTTTTAACAGTTATCTAATTATGTTCAGTTTTGTTATGATTGGCTCCAGTAGTTGGCTGGCATTAGTATTAGTGAGAAGTAGAGGGCCTGCATAGAGTTCTTGTAAAAATAGTATCCAAGTAAGTTTACGTTTTAGTGGCACCTCATTCCTGAGAGAGAGAGAGAGAAAGAGACAAATATAGCTGTTGCTGAGCATTTGCCTCTGCGGTTCAAACAGCGCCGTTATAATTTCAGAGGACGAAGAGAACGCGACTAGAAATGGCCCGTTTGAAAGAGCAAATGGCGACAGACATCGCAACGGGAATTTCGTTTTTGAATATAGCTATAAAAATATTGAATGGAAAACAATCAAATTAAATAATTATATTTGCTCTCTTACATATATATTTTGCTTTGTTATAAGCAATTGCATTTCATGGCTATCAGTTAGAGATTCTATAACTGCACTTTGGGGCTCATACCCGGAACTTTACTGATTGTTGTCTACTATGAATCATGCTGCTCACTTAGATTATTTTCCTAGAATAGCCAGTCTACCTGTCTGCCAAAGCTGCTATCAGCGCGACAACTGTAGATCGTAAAGCAATTTCAACACAGCTAAAAACTTTCAATTAAAATTGTTTCTGTAAGTTAAAACTCGAAGCATACGATTTATGAAAACTCTACTAGCTAGATCAATCAAAAAAGGCTACTAAAGGCTACTACTACCTTCCTAAACAATTTACATATACCACGACTCCAATTGTCCAACTCTTCTTCCACAATAATAAATTGAAAAACCAAATAATTCCTTTGAGCAAATGTTTTTTTATTCCAAAAAAAAAGTGAGTCAAGTCCATTCAACGAGTTCATCATTTACAGGTATGCGGTGTAGGCAGCGGTGTAGGGATAGCTATAGGGATAAGCAAGGGGCGCAGTGTAGGCGGCGCTGGCAATGGGCGCAGCCGCAATTGGTGCAGTGTAGGCGGCGGCAACGGGAGCGGCGGCGGCAACAATGGGCGCAGCAGCAATGCCATTGAAATTACGTGCCACATACTGTGAGCTGGTGGCAGTGACAACAGCAGGAGCCGCATCCACAAGCACCGCAGGCTTCGCCTCAGTCAGGCTGCAGGCGAGCACAGCGCAGAGCACGAAAAGGGCACCAGACTGCAAACGAAAACCAATTAGAATTCAGCGAAATTCAAAAACTTCAAATAAAAAACGCACCAGTTTGAACATGTTGAAATGTTTTGGTTAGAGCTAACAAAGTAGACTATGCCAGAGAGTAGTACGATTGCAGTTTTATAGCCCCGACAATCTGCGATGTGGATGAATTCTACACACAACAGCAAATTAGAAGCAATACACAAAATATAAAAGACGAGCCGAGCGCCTGGCTACGTGCCCAGCCAAAAGCAGCTTGGAAAGGTCTTTTGCTTTGGGTATGTCGAGCACGTCGCCAAAATGTGAGACCATAAAAAATTGTTGAAGGCAGCCACCGAAAAAAAAAAAAAAAAAAAAAAAAAACAGTCGCGGACGTCTATATATACATTATATATATTTATATACCAAACAGTAGCTGTTCCGATTAAAATTTATGCGTTCAGTTAACTGACCTGCCCTTGTGAGCGCGCACAGACCAAAAAGCGTTTGGCTGACTTTGTGGCCTGCGGCATGTGGCATGCAGTTAATCGGATTGCATACACATTCGATTGAAGGTCAAACGCTGACTGTGCAATTTACTTATGTAATCAACTGTTTCTTTTTTTTTCGAGCAGTCGATACACTTTTAATCCATGTTGCAGCATTGATGACTGCAGTCATCGTTGCATCAATCCAATGGCCATGCAACATGAGCCTACGACGCAACGTGGGCGGTAAGTCCATTACAGCTATACGATTCGATCTAGTCAGCTTGCACATAACACTTGCAGCACTTTTCGTAATCGCAAAGAAAAACAAAAAGAACAAAAAGAAAACAAAGCTCAGGCCGACATTTCTTATCAAACAAGAGCTTGCAGAAGTAACTCAAATAAATATCAATGCTCCAGATTGAGTGGGCACGACTGCACGATGCCCTGTTAGATATACAGAAATATGATATATTAACTTATTTCAGAGGAATTTCGAGCTGAGTGAGCATAAGACCTTAAGCTTGCTCTGTGATGAGTTCTTACGAGACTTTCTCAGATTTATATAAACTATCGGGTTGACAAGTTTCGAGAAGGCGAAGCATTTTAGATACACTTCAGGCACACATCATTTCAGTTGAGCCCCTAAGCAGACAGCAAATCAAGTAGGCATAATGATTTTTTAACCATGAGCTTAACTATAACTGAAGCTATATGAAAAGTCTAAAGTAACTTGAAATACTTTTCGAGTTGATTTAGATAAGGACGTAGTTGATGTATAAAAAGATGAAAGAATTCATTAAAAGAATTTGTAGATATATATATCTACATATATGCCTAACTCTACACACATAACGAGCAGACTCTTTCCTCAGTCTTTAACAGAGCATTAAAAACAACGACAATATCTCTCTATATATACATACATATATGATATATATACATATATCAATCGGCAGTTTTTTTTTTTGCATTGTGCCACAAATTCCGTTGCATTTCTGTTATAATTTGCAATCCGAAACTTCTGTTGCAGTTTGCGGAAAGTCTTCGCTGCGCGCGGTCTACAATGCTCATAAGCAATCGTTGTCTACTCCTTCTCTTCCTGCTGGTTCTGGCCAACAGTGATCCTGCTTTAACGGGTGATGTCTACATGAGTTGCGATGAGTTCGAACAGCATATGTACATGGATGCCAGCGATGCCTTTTGCACGGTGACGGGCTTCGTGGTGACCCACAGTCAAAATATTGTGATCAAGAACTTTCTGCCCGGCAATATGGTGAAGTTTATGAAGTTCTACGACTCGACCCTGCTCTCGGTGCCCTTTCATCTGTTCGAGACATTCACGCATTTGAAAACGCTGGATGTGTCATATACGAGCATCTTGGAGCTGACGCGCAACACTTTCAGCGCCGCTAGCAATTTGTCGTATTTGAATCTGAGCTACAACAATTTGACTTCCGTGCAGACGTCTGTGTTTATCGGAGCCAATGCACTGATGCGGCTGGACTTGTCGTACAACCGCATATCGCAGCTGAGTGAGAATGCATTTTGCGGGCTGCACAACCTCAACAAGCTGCAACTGACGGGCAATCGTTTGACCGATCTGCACAAGGACATCTTCAAGGACAACGAGTATTTGGAGTCGGTTTCGTTTGAGAGCAATCTGCTAACCTTCATACAGCCGGAGGTCTTCAATCGCATGCGCCGCATCAAGGAGGTGAATCTATCCAACAACAAACTCATACGCATTCATCCGGACACGTTTACGGAGGCTGCCAGCTTGGAGAGCCTGCTGCTGGCCACTAACTCACTGGACGCCTTTCAGCTGACCAACAAGAATATAGTTCATCAGCTTCATTTGGATTACAATCACCTGACCAACCTCACCATCAATGCAACTCGATTTGTGCGCGCCAATTACAACAACATCAGCTCGATTCACATGCACCAGGCTCTGCAGCTGGAGACACTGGAGCTGCGTGGAAATCGACTGGCCAGCATAGCGAATATTACCAATCTAACTGCGCTGCTCCATTTGGATCTCTCCTACAATCCCATTGGAGCCCTGAGTGTCAGCACCTTTGATCAGCTGAAACGACTGCGAAATCTCTATCTGCGCTCCAACGGCGTGCGGGAGCTGCAGTTCGGCATGTTCTCCAAGCAGAAGTTCCTGGAGATACTCGATCTATCGTTCAACAACTTGACCAACCTCAATCTAGATCTATTTGTTCCGTATCTGACGAACCTCAAGCAATTCTTCGTCGATGGCAATTTACTCAGCGAGGTGCAGGGTAATCGCAGCTTTGCGCAGTCCTTTCCCTTGCTACAGAAACTGGGCATCTCGAGGAATCGTTTCAATTGCTCCTATCTACACCATCTGCTGATACCGCCCTATCTCACAGAGACCGTGACGCTGCACATCGAGCCGGACAATAGCACCGATGAGACGCCTCACATACGTGATGTCTCCTGCATTAGTCTGTCTGCTGCCTCCAAGCAGGGCGCCATTCAAGAAGAACCCACGCAGGCATTGCATAAGCAACTGGAACTGCTGCGCGCCCATTCACAAAATCTGGAGCTACACTTGCACTTCATGAAGTTCTTCTTCTATGTGATGGGTGCACTGATCCTAATTTCCTTGGTGGCACTGATAACGCTGCGCTGGCGCAAGGTTCAACGTTCGGGTCGCTACAATCGCAGCAGCATTCTCTTCCATTCGAATGCCACAATGGAGCCTAGCATCCCTTAGCACACGGCCAAAATCAAAAATAAGTTTTAAGAAATACACTTTATAAATATAAATATATATATTATATATTTTATATATATTTGTATATTTGATAAGACTACAACCAGGAAATCTTTTAGAGCAAACAACCGAATGGAGGGACAGATAAACGACAAAAGACCTCGACACAAACTTCCTGCTGGCGGTTGAGATAAGCGCCAGGCAAAGACCTTGAACAGAGCCCAGACAACTCTCTCTATATATGTACAATATATGGTATATAAAAGATAAAATGAGTAAAAAACAATTTGATTCCGAGTTTCAGTTATATTTTTATTCGTATTCAATTCTTGCAGATGAGTGTTTTTTTGCCGGATCGGTTTTATCTACTTCCTGAGTAGCAGAGGAGCTGCGCTGTAGGCGGCAGCATAGGGCGATGCTACATACGGAGATGCCACATAGGGGGAGGCCACGTAGGGAGATGCCACATAGGGAGATGCCACGTACGATGATGCGACATAGGGAGATGCCACATAGGGTGCGGAGTAGGCCAGTGGAGCCACAATTCCTGGCTTAGCTGCAGCGCAGGCAATCAGAGCGAAGACGGCGAGGATGATTGACTTGAACATCTTGAGTTGTTTAGTTTGTTGGTTGAACGTAACTGATGATGACTGCTGCTTGGGCTATGGCTTTTATACATCAGCCCGCTAATAGGTAGAGCCTTGGCGCAGACTGCGTGCTGGCCCAGCTAATGAGCCAAGCGGAGCTAAACTTACAAATTGTTTAAGCCACTTGCGCATATAACTGCCAATTGGGCTGGCTACGTGCGATGCCTGAGCAATTGGCCAACAGAATACACCGTGCACATTGGCCAAGGTCTTAACGAAATGCTTGAGTCCAATTTGCGTATATAAGCCATGGCTCGACACTTGTTTGAGCATCAGTTACATTTGTTTCATCAACAACCGTCAACCAACCAAACAACTAACTAAAAATGTTCAAGTTCATCGCTGCTGTGGTCCTCGCTCTGGTTGCCTGCGTTGCCGCTAAGCCTGGCATTGCTTACTCTGCACCATTGGTGGCTGCCGCACCCGCCGCTGCCGTCTACAGCACCGAATACCATGGCAAATTCGCGGCACCCTATGTGGCAGCTCCCTATGTGGCATCCCCGTATGTGGCATCTCCCTATGTAGCATCTCCTTACGTGGCATCCCCATATGTTGCCTCTCCGTATGTGGCTTCACCCTACGCTGCCGCCTACAGCGCAGCCCCTCTGCTGTTGAAGAAGTAGACGAACACTCACTGTAACTGAAAACTTGATCATATTTTAAGGCACAAATAAAATGTTAAAAACACAACTTAAATATTTCCATATATATTTATCAGCAGCCTAAAAGTCAGCTACGCTATTTACGTGAAGCTTAACCCTTGGGAAGACCTTTGAGTGAAAAGCACAACTATGAGTTGCAGTAGTTTTAATTAACAATCAAACAGCAAGGAAAAGGGATTATCCGAGAATCAAACTGATATTCAGCCATCATTTTAAGCACAGACTCCATTTTAATTACAGACACCATGCCGCGAGAGTGAACGCGTAATAAAGTAGCTGACATGTGTATCTCTTTCTTACATAGCATACGAGTACATCACAGGCAATCAAGACGATCCTGATTTTTTCGTTGTTTCTTAACGGCCATTATTTTAATTTTATACCCGAAGAGCTACTGTCGGCTATAGAGAGAAGAAAACAGCTAGTCTTAATGTCTGTCCCTTTCTCTTTCACATATGTGCACGCGATTGCCCGAAGTCCAGTCGATCAAAATGGAGAACGAAAAAAGTACCGTTATACACGAATTGTTTTTGCATCTGCTATGTTGGTTATTATGTAAGGGGACCCGAGCTATTAGCGACAGGGAACGAAAAGAATACCGTTACACGCGTACTATTGTAGCGGCTGTTATGCTAGTCATTTGTTATTGGTTTTGCAGCTATTAAAGGCATGAGAGAGAATGCTTAACTATATTGCTCTAATGCTTATCTCCCTTTTAATCATATGAGAGAGCGCTGTTGTTGCTGCTACCAATGAGAAATGCACTAGAGTTTTCATATGCGATATCGTGCATGCAAAGAGTAGCACTGTTTGTTTCGTTCTATTCCATGTAGATTTCTATGAATCTAAGTTCATTAAGAGTGAGAACGAATGAAGTGTCATTATCTATGCTCATTGTTGTTGTCCCCATTTAAGTTTCACACCGAGAACGCAAAATGATTAACTTTGTGCACTGTTTGTGGAGTTTATTACTGTAAATTAACTGATATTTAATACTTAAAAGCTGGTTTTATGCTCAATTACCAAAACTGAAGGTGTTGGCGTTCATGAAATTAAACGTAAATGCAAGATTCAGCGTTAGGTTACCAAATGCCAATCGATCCAACAAAGGCTTGTAATTGAATGGAAATACAAACGGCGGCTTCTTTTTTTTCTTAGAAGTATTGTTTGACCGCAGCATATGATTAAAGCTGTTCATCAGCTGCTGCACATCCTCTATTAGATCCTTGCCCTGCACTACTCTAAACTGCAGCTCTCTCTCAACTGCAGCTGAGAGGGGCAACAACTGCAGTTGATTTCCCGTGGGTTGAGCCATGCGCAGCGTTGGCGTGAGCACATATAGATGTAGAGGCACGGCGTATCGCAGTTGCAGCATCACAGTCACACAGATCCACAGCATGCGAAGCAACTGCGCCAAAGATGAAGCTACAGTTGTGTCTCCAAAATAAAAGACGCCTACTTACTGGCCAGGCCATTTCGCCTGTATGGCTGTAAACTATCTGCAGCCGCTGGCAGCTAATGTCGCGACTTTTATAGCCAGAGCCCCAGACGCCCCAGAGCCCCAGACGCCCAGAGCCCCAAAAGAACAAACATTTAGACAGACTTTCCAATCAAGCTCAAAGAATTTATTTCATTGTAGGCCTTTTGCCTTAGATGAGCGCCGCTCATTTAAAGCCAGTTATAACCATGGCCGTAGCCATGTCCAATGGGTCGCACAATGCTGTGTGTGGGCCAAATGGGACGCACCACCTGCACAGTCTGCAGCGTCTGTCTCGGCCAGCCGTGATACGAGGCGCTGCCCAGAATCGGCGTGGCATGCAGCAGTCCAGGTGCCGCACAGGCAATGGCCACGCAAAGCGACAGCAAGACCAACTGCCAAATGTATATGCAAATCAAAATCAAAAATAAAACTAAAATAAACAAAGGTGCCAACTGCTGCTACCCACCAGCTTGTACATGTTTGTTGTTAAGGGCGTTCGGATGTAGTGAGTAGAACTGAAACTTGTTGCGTAGCTGTCCAAAGACTCGTTGATTAGCTGCACAGACTGCAGCATTTATATAACAAGTGGCAAGCAGCAACTATGGTCTGCTTGCAACCCAATGCTCGACCTTCGCGCTTTGATATCTTAGCCCGCTTTGTTTGGTTTTTGGGTTCAGAGCTCGCATTTCATAAGTGAATGACTTGACTTGGCTTGGTCAGCTCGAGTTACACACTACTTAACCGACCAGGCCAAAACTTGCAGCACTTTGTTCTGTGCACTTGCGGCTTCGACTACATTTTTTGTGCCATGGGCATTAACTGGAGCAGCGCTTTAAAGATCATTGAACACAAGACAATGCTAGAGTTATTGAGTGTATTGAACAGATGAAAGTCTATAAAATCTGTATAAGAAATTGAAATTAATCAAGTTCAATTAACACCTAATAAGCACTAAGACATTACACTTTGCCATTTAGAGACCACAACGGTAAACGAAGCTGCGCAATTGCTTTTAATCAACAGCAACAACAACAACAACAACTGACCGGAACTGACCAAAACAGTAAATACTACGCAAAAATAGCAAAAATTGAATAATAAGTATATATACAAAGGACATTAATTGAGCAATGC
This sequence comes from Drosophila anceps, assembly GCA_035045945.1. Lineage (NCBI taxonomy): Eukaryota > Metazoa > Arthropoda > Insecta > Diptera > Drosophilidae > Drosophila > Drosophila anceps. The sequence goes on along the minus strand of JAWNON010000186.1, from coordinate 7,336,340 downwards.
GTAGGAGTTTGTTTTGCGGGCCTACCTTTGATTGAGGCCTGCCCAAGGAACCGCAATTGGAAAACAAAGCGTTGCGCACTTGGCAAACTTCTCACAATTTGCGTGTTCAATTTCAAGGGCAGATGTGTAAATACGCCCACCGAGGCGGAAGCTGTAGCTGACCTTGAAATTCATCAATGCGAAAGAGCACGCCCACTTACCACCTTACACCTTATTTGTTGATTTTGGCCAACGCGAAGCAAAACAAACGAAATATATTGTAAACAGCGAAGAGCAAAATATTTACTACTTGCCATGTGAAGACACTAACAACGAAGGGAAAAGGGAAATGGAATTGCGAATTGTGAATTCGTATCGAACAAAGACACTGCCTCTGAGTGCGAATGATTGAGGAAGCGAGCAACTAGTTGGATGCGACTGCATTGCCCTGGCAAGTTCTTTAAGCCTATCTTGTTGGCTGCGCACGCCGATCAGCGAGAAGACGAACAACAAGTTCAGCTCCTTATACTCTGTATGTATAAGTGATAAGAAGGAGGGTATGTCAGACTTGAGAATTGAAGTTTTGTTTTTGTAAGAACTCTGCGCTGTCGGCAGCAGCAGAGAAAGTTTACATTAACTGTAACCAAAGTTATCTCTGTATCATATCTCAGCTTACTTTTCAGTACTCAAATAGGGTATTCCACTGTCTGCACTACACTTTCATTTAGTCTAGCTTCGCTTAAGACTGCTCTGTCTCCTTTGGACTGCAGTCAATCGATCTGTGAAGTACATTTGCAATTGCAGCTCCATTCAAAGTGAGTTAAGGGCTTCTTTTTAGAGCTGCCGCCGCCGCAAATGCCTTTGACCTTGGGAGTGGACACACAGCCTGCAACCTATAAAAGGGAGCTACGCGCCTCAGCCAGCATTCAGTTTGTCTACAGAAGAAGACCATGAAGCTGGTAAGTGAAGCGTGCACAATTGAGCGAGCAATTGAAGTGAGGCTAGGCGAGGCTAGGCTAGGCTAGTGAAGCTATGTAAGGGCTCGACTTTAGCAAAAGTTAAATATTTTCGACTTTTATTCAGAAATAGTGTAAATGACAGTGCATAGAGCTGAATTTATAATATATAGGTATATGCAAGCTTTTAAAAGTATTTAGTTATTGCTGATATTAAAAAAAAGTGGAGAGAGGGAGAGACCAGCGTGAGGATAGCTAAAGACTAGCTAGGCAGAATTTCATGTGTTTCATGTACAGCACATAGTATCATAACAAAAAATTTAAGCAAGAGCTTTCACGTATAATATATGCATATCCATACTATGGCGTAATATTGTGAAATGAAGAGCAAAGTTTGTCGTGATTGGCTCCAGTAATTGACTTGCAGTAGTGTTAGTGAGAACTTGAGAATTTGTATAGAGTTCTATGAAAATGTTAACCAATTGAGTTTGCGCTTTAGATGCACGCGCCTTATATCTCAGTTAGAGAGAGAGAGAGAGAGACAAAGATATCTGTCACTGAACGTAGTGCCTGCTGTTGCTGAGTGAGAGCGAGATGGCTACTGAGGAGTTTCGAAAAACGTCGTTATGATTTCAGTGGACAAAGAGAACGCGAAATAGAGAGTCTGAAAAAGCAAATGGCGAAATTGAGTAAATCGGGAATTTCCTGTTGAACAGAGTTTTTAAATTATTAATTTAGAATGGAATGGTATATATGTATATACAAATATAGTAATACATTTATTATTATTTTGCAGCTAATTATCTTTGCCTGCCTGATGGGCCTCGCACTCAGCCATGAGCTACTCTACACGCCCAGCTACAGCTACTATAGCGCACCTGGAGTGGCCTATGCCTTGCCGTTGGCCTACACTCGACGTCTGATCTCGCCGGCACTACAGTCGCAGGTGTATCACAGCGTGGAGACAGACAACTCCTATCAGCAGCAGTATCGTGCGGACTATAAGCCACTGACCTATGAGTATCTCATCTGAAAAAAGGGGGAAATAATTAAGCGTGAAATTTGAATAAAGTTTATCAGCCCGAAAGTACTCTTCATAATGCGTGTTAAATTGTATTCACATTGTCTGAGGCCAATGCGTCAAAACAATTTCCCTACGTAGAGTGTCTGCCCTCTGGTCTATTGAACTTTCAGTTATTGGCCTCGACACAAGCGTCAACAATTCATGCCCAGGCATCAGGCAACAGGTAACAGGCAACAGGCAGCGGGCACAATAGCTTCATAGTTTTAGCCATATCATATGAACGCGTCGCACCTTGAACGCCGCCTCAATGTGACGTTTAAAATAAATCATCAGTGATCCCATAGGAAGCGTCGTCCAATTGGAGGCGTGCACCAGCACGTCAGAGCCCTTGCAGCAACAGCAGCAGTAGCAGCAGCAGCAGCAGCCGCCACGGTGCACATGGAAGCCATACCAATTGCAATGCAATAAATCCGGCGTAGAGCTAAAACACGCTCGTTTGATTTTACGGTTTTTGCTCTGGAAACTTTTGCGTTTCGCTTTCAGCACGTCCAAAAACGTGACCAGCCGCCGGTCACATGGATATGTGGGTGTCCAGAGCGCAATACGCACGCAAATGCCGTACGGAAAAACACAGCCCAACCCGGACAAAATAATAGCATAAATTAATTAATGTTTGATTGCTTTTCATACACTAACCAAAGCAATCAACAGACACAAAGCATGCAATGATTATTGAAAGCCCTTTGAGACAGACGAGCTGTAAGAGACGTTTAATAGGCTATAAATATATAAGAAGAAGTTAATGGAGAGAAACACCTTTACACCTGGTGCAGGTAAGGAGTATTGAGCTGAGAGTTTAGAGCAATTTTAGGCAAGTAAAAGATAAGATAACGAATTGCTGTATATTTAAGTTTTATAAGATTTGATATCACTTTGCAAAGCAAATCTAATTTCTGAAAGTTATGGCTAAATTTTAAAGAAGTTCTATAAGGAAGCAGACTCAGCTTTATTATAGAAAAGTATAAGCGACTTTTAAGTATACGAATTTATGATTATATTAATATAATATACATATATTAATAATTATATCTAGTATCAGTTAATTTAATATTAATCGAAATTTAATACTTAATAATAATTTCTAAAATAATCTACTAGACCTTTGGTGCTTCGGTTCTAGATTTAATGTTAAGGCTAAAATTCAATTCAAAAAGATACTAAGAAAAACATACGTTAAGAGAACTTGAAGGATTATGTGCTTCAAATGTGAGAATGAATAAGAGATATGCGAATATTCACTCAGCCAAAGCGTCCTAAACTGTGGAAGATACAACTGATTCTATGTTTCAGCCATTCCAGATCTGAAATTGTGGAAGCTACAGTCCTACACGAGTTGTCATGGCCTCAATTGGCCTAGATATATCTATTTTATATTGGATTCTCAAGTAAATATTCCAAATTTCAAGTCTATATCTTCAAAAGATGGATAGCTGGACAGACGGACAGTCGTACGGACAGCCAACGTACATTGCACAAAACCAATATAAAGTATATCAGAGAGTATAGAGTATATTTACACTTCGACAACGTGTAAATGAAGTTAGAACATCAGCAAGTCGTCTATTCCGAATGGCAATCACGGCATTTGCTTACGCAACCAAAATCCGGTGTCCAGACATAAGCCTTATGCAAAGCAATGCGAAATTGTTAATCTCATTTGTTGGTTGATTTTTGTGAGATATCAGTTTCAGCTGCCAGCTGAACAAGTTTTGCATAAAACGAGGAAGGAGAAGCAGCAGACATCGGATAGGAGAACTTCCAATTAAAGAACTTCAAATGCGCAGTAGAAGACTAAAATGCAAAAGGCAAAGCTGTAAAGAGCGAGCCAAGGTGAGATAGGCTCACAGGTAAGCAACTATCAGAAGTGGACACACAAAGGAAGCTGCAATCAAGATTTCCACAGAAACCAAAGCCAAGCAAATGCGCAATTATCTACGGCTATGCAATTTCGCAGATTAATTGGAAGCGTTGCTCACCACATCTTAAGTAAACATCTGGAGCCAAGAACTATTTTGCAGTAGCAGTGACTGGGTAATGTCACGAGAATTAGATAGCTGGCTCCAAGGTGAAAGCAGGTAAGCGACGGCCTGCCTAAGTAGCCAGCTTCTTGGAGCCATTAGCGCCTTGGCTTTGGCATAGTATTTAATGCCGTCCTTGGAGCTAGCTCGAAATAGTTGTTGAGCTTCTCGGAATCCAAGCAATGCTGAGCTGCTCACGAAATCTCAATCGCAGCCAGGTGACAACAGGTGACCAAATCGCTGCTACGTGACATTGTCTTATGTATATAGGTATGTATATGTCTCTCAAGATGCGAACGGCCTTGACAGCATGCACTAAGGGATATTTCAACAACAGTTAACAATGCCGTGAAACGGGCACTGAGAAACTGAGGACAAACTGTGCACTTAGGTAAGCTGCACGCACTGAAATTTAGTCAAGTAGCAAACTGATTACATCGAGTGCGTCCTATTTATAGGCGCTCTGGTGTTCTATTCCTATCAGAAGCAACGGCAGCGGCAGCACGAGAGCCAACAGCCATGGCGAATGCTGTTGCATGCATAACCGCGATGCGTGCCAGCAACGTGCGAGTCGCAACTGGAGCCAACTCAAGTCAAGCAAATTGCAGTCAAGCAGACACACAATATTAGCCATGAAGTACCTGACTAATGGAGCCTTTATGTAAAGCCAATTGTTGAGCGGCATATGATCAAGTTGGCAAGTCAACTAATTTGACTTGATTAAGCTTATGTTAAGCAACGCGTGGGTGCAGAACGCAAGGCTGAACTACTTAAATGAGCAGAGGCAAGTGGATAGGTGACAAGTAGAGAAGGTATTGTACGAGTATACGTATGTCAGCTTGTATATAGACACTAATAGCCAGAATGTATCTGTACCTATACATCTCTAACAACTGAGAGGCCAACTAATTGAACAACAGCAAAGTAGTAGAAGATATCAATTTATAATTCAATTGTCAACAATCATATCTCTATAAGAGTGCATACTAAATATATAGAAATGTATATAGTCTAGTCTATCGTTCTATATTTTTAATGCGCTTTCATTCCACTCTTTCTCCCTTTGTCACATTTAGTGGAAATACTTTTTACTGCAATCATTTCGCTGTGGACGCCTTTATATATATGAACTTTTCTCTTCAAAAAAACTAGAGCAGAAACTTTAGTCTAGAAGTTTTTCACATACATTAGCGAATTGAGATGCTAAGCTCAACAGACAGCGCCATAAGTTTATAAAGCTTAAAGTTGTCAATGCAGAAGTTTGCATAGAGCGTAAAGGAACAAACTGTTGGGAGGGGACTAAGAGGAGCAAACTAAGGAAAATAAGAGCAAAAGTTGTTTTAGCTGTGCAACTAATGGAAATCTTTTACGACTGACTGGTAAATAAAATAAATGAATAATAGAAAAATACTTTAAATATTTATATAATTTAATAAATTTATATATTTTTTAATAATATAGAATTTCAACTGAAATCTGCAAGTTTATTTAAATATTTTTGTATTTATTTGACTTTGTAAAAGAAAATTGCATTGAAAGTATCTCTCATCAACTTAGTACACATAGATAACCAATGTTAACAAGCCGCTTTGGTCTGTGAAGATATATTTTTGACTGGCCAACTTCAACTGCTTCGACATTTAAACAAAATTGTTATTTAATAACAAAATTTAATGAAAATTTAATATGTTTACAAGCAATATTCCATTTTCATATGAGTTAAGCTATGAGAAAAACTTATAAAATATATAAATATTTGAAATATATAAAATTTAAAATACAAGTAAATATAAAATAAAGCAACAAGGAAAATGTATTACATGAAAAACTTTCAACTTTAATGTGAACATGCAGAAATATAAAAATATTAAAAAAATGAGAAGTTAATTTATAAAGCTAATTTCGCACTTACAATGTAGAAATTAGTCGGTTCAGATGTGATTTCAATTAGTTCGACTATAACATATAGACATGGTATATGGAGTATTGCAAATTAATCAAATTTTAGAATAGTTAATAATAATGAGACACTTAACGCTATTCACTATAAAAGGAATTCTGTAAAGTTTTGAGCCGAAACAACAAGCGAAGAGAAAGGGCCACAAAAATTTTATGGGTTTTGGCAAAGGGAAAAAGACGTCAGCGTGCTTTAAACTGATCAAAATTATTTTTTTAATATTTTTTGATATATTAAAACAAAAATATTATATATATACACATATTATTGCAGAGGAATCACAGTTTTAATTCTCACTGAATCGATTGCTAATAGATTCTAGAAAAATCCAATAGATGACCCAATTCCAGGAATATATTCAGCGCTGCTTCCTTACGACCCGCAGAGAGTGAGAGTTGGCATATTTGGGGCTTCCCACATACTTCATTCAGAGCTCTGTCAGCCCAGTTGCAGGCAGATGTATTTCACGTGTAAAACGGAGGCGGCAACGTCAGTTGAAAGTTGGAAACTGTTGATTGCTGGCAATGGCTAAAGGTGTTTGAGCTGTGGCTCGAGTATGACGCGCAAGGGTCACGTTCTTCATCACGCAGTCAATCAAAGGGTAAAAGCTCAAAAAGTGCTAAAACAGCAGCAGCAGCAGCAGCAGCAGAACAATGGCACAAAAAACGGAGGGCGCAAGGCAAACAGGCAAACAGGCAAACAGCCAACTGGCAACAGGCAGGCAGCAACAATCACGTTGACGGCAGGAAGCAGGAAATTCAAATAGGCAACAGGTAGCACGGGCCACACGTAAATATTGAAGAGAGGCGAGAATGGAAATGCTGCTGCTGCTGCTGCTCACGTTGTGGCTGCCACGACAGCTGCTTGGTAACTGCTGGCTCGGAGCTGGGCGACAGGGCAGCCTGCCATCGCACGAAGTGTCCTCGTCCTGTGGGCAGGATGTGCGAGCGGCTGTCTGGGGGGGCGGCGTACGCCGCACGAAGGTTAAACGCGAAGCTTTTCGAGCAGCAGTCGACATTGAGTGCAGCTATAAAAGCGACAGCAACAACGCCTGCCCCAGCAGTTGATGCCAGCAGACGTCGCGAAACGCATTCCCAGTGAAAGTGAGCAAATTCTGAGCAAAGAACTATTAAAGAGAACTATTAAAACTCTAACGTGAGATGGATACGCTAACTCCAAATAATGGCTCCAAGTCGAGCTCCAAGTCAAGTTCCAATTCCAATTCATCGATGGATCTGGGCGAGAAGCAGCTGAAGCAGCCGAAACGCGGGTCGCGTGGTCAGAAGCTGTCGCGATCTCGCAGCCTGCTGCAGTTGCTCAGCAGGCATTTGGGCAGGCATTTCCAGCATCATCACCATCATCAGCAGAACGATACGGTCTACAGCAGTCAGGATGATATACGCAGCTCCTCCACGGATTCGTTCAGCTTGAGCGGCTCGCGCAACGAGTGTCTGGAGGTGCTCAATGGTGGCTCCAGTCTTGATCTGGAGAACACTTCACGCACATCGTCAGCTTCGTATTCGCCAGGACTTGAGTTCTATGACAACAATGCGCATATCTATGTGGAAACTGTTTATCGACCCGGCAGCGCCATGGAGCAACTGCATCCGCATCACTACGACGACAGCAGCAGCAGCGGCGCCGATGATGACGAAAATGAACACGACCATGAGCATGAACACGAGCATGAGCATCAGCATGAGCAGCAGCAGCAGCGTCAGCGTGAGCATGTGGATGAGAATGAAAATTTGGATCAGCTGAAGCCACAGCCACGTTCCGCATCATCGGCATCGACTGGCAACAAGGCGGGGCTACACCTGAGTCGCATCTCTATCTCCTCATCCGTTAGCCGCATGTTGCAGCACTTTTCCACATCGGCAGCCACAACGGCAACAGCATCGCTGCGCTCCCTGTCCTGCAGCAGCACGCCGCTCCGACAGCGCGACGTCTCCTCGCTGATGAGGGCAAAGAAACTGCTGACGCCACACAACAGCAACAACAGCCACAGCAGCAGCTGCAGCAGCAACAGCAGCAGCAACAGCCGCAACAGCAGCAGCAACAGCAACAGCAACAGCAGCAGCAGCAGCAGCAGCTCAACAAAAAAATCAAAATCAGCCAAAAAGGACAAGAAACAGCAGAGCATACTGCGACCTCCAGTGCAGTATGTCTACATGAAGGGCATGTCCGGGCTATACTCCCGCGTGCCCAGCTATGCCGCCTGCTGCCCCTATACGCTGCATCACATGTATTAGACAGAGCAGCGACGAAAACGTCATCGCGCCGAGGACATTGCCCAGCGCAATTTCCGGGTGAAGGCCAACACGGCAACAGCAACAGCAACAAAAAGGTGACAAAATGGAGTCTGGGTGGGTAGTTTATAGTGAAAAGTAAAAAGTAAAACGTGATGTAGTGCCTACAACAAAAGAAACGATTGGAAATGCAGCAGCGCAACATATTTTATAAATATGTCAAAGAAAACAATATCTAAAAGAAATATTTCAAAAAACAAAAACAAACAGTTTCCATGTATTTAAATTATTACAAAAGAAAACATATGTGTGCAAAGCTATTCGATAATTAGAGACTTTCAGTTTACACAGTAGCTAAAATTTAGTTAATAATACATAAGTATATACCCTACCCAAACACAAACACAAACACTCACACACACACACAACAACACACATATACACACACACACACACACATATCTTCCCAAGTAGTTTTTAAACTCAACTTTTTGGAGCTAGGCTCAAATGGAAAATTATAAAAAAAAAATATATAAAATAAAAAAGAAAAATCTATGAAAAAAGTTTGTTATTTCCATATATTTTGCACTTATTTCAATGGGCACTTGACTAGACAAAATTACGAATTTATCTAAGATATTCCAAAATTGTACAAAAACAAAAGTAAAAACAATTTAAATAATATTATTTATTTATTTATAATCAATTCAACTTCCACACACTTTATTCTTTTCCAAACTAAACACAAAAAAAGAGAAAACTGAAAAAAGAAAAAGTAAACGATTTAGCACCTAAGTAAAAATACCCTATATTTTTAGAGCATATAACCCTAAGCATAAGTCTAGCTGTCAATAAATAAAAAACAATCTAAAGAAAAAATTCTCAAATGATTAATTTCTTATAAATATTTCAAATTCTCAACAGTTGTTTTGTTAAAGCTTTTGGCAAAAGCTCTTGTGTGCGCCTGCGCCTTGACTGGCTGCCCTGGGAACAGTGCGCACACTGTGCCCTGGGAACAGTTCTGTTTTTGGTGTCGCCTTGCATTTGCTGATGTAGGTAAAGTCCTCAATTTTCAAGTGGCCGAAGGACTCGACCTTATAGTTTTGACATACGATATCATGTCGTCTGTCTGAGCTAAACTGCATATTCAAGCTCGATGGATGACGTTAATCGGCTACCATGGCGGCAGTTGCTAGTGTTGCATATTGCAAGTGCCCGCTAAGCCGCTGCATGCATTATTAATTTGTTGGCAGCTCCACACAGCACCATTGTCATTTGAAACTTAATGAACACCTGCAGCTTAGTTTTAGTCAGGCTAATATGCAAATGCATATCACAACTTATATAACATGTATAGTTATTTTGTGTTTCGTAATTATTTTTGCCCAACCTCTGTCATTGCGTTTTACAGTTTCTTAATTATATTCAATTGTTGCGATAGGCTACAGTATTTGGCTTGCAGTAGTATTAGTGAGCGACCGAGAACTTGTATAGAGCTCTGTAAAAATATCCAATTTAGTTTGCGTTTTAGAGATAGAGAGAGAGAGAGACAAAGATAGCTATCGCTGAACATAGTGCCTGCTGTTGCTGAGTGAGAGCGAGATGACTACTGATGCCTTTTACACAGCGCCGTTATGATTTCAGTGGACGAAGCGAAAGCGACTAGAAATGGAGTGTCTGAAAAATGCAAATGATGAAATTGTGTAAACCGGGAAATTGCATTTGAGCACAGTTATACAATTACTAAGTTAGCTCATATTGCTCATCATAGACATATACACATAACTATATATGAATATTTGAGTGAGTCATTAGGAACTAAACATAAAATAGAGAACTGTATGTGTATTTCATTCTATTTCATTTCCACTAGCTTGGCAGAGCTCTGTCGCCACCGCAGCCTGGGTGTGGCAATGAGTAAGAATGAGAGACTGACTGGGGTGGCTTCTAGAAGTTTCATGCCATAGTCTATGGGTATTGAAATACGGAATGATCACTAGAGAGTCAATCAAACAGTGGTTCATAGAGCATAGTTGGATATGTTATATATTTGCTCTTCCGTTATGCATGCATGTTTCCATATATGCTTGAGCTCTATCATTGCTAAAGATTTGAGATTTAGAATATAAGCGCTCTGATATATTGTTAAGCCTATGAAGGTATGCTGAGTGTAGGCGGGGAAATACAGTAAATACTATTTGTATGTATCTTCCACAGTCTACCTTGAACTATTCAGATTTTATAACATATCAACTATGAGCTGTTCCATTAGCCCAAAGTGCTTATGACTATACGAAACTAATTAACATGAAATAATGAATATGAAAATTCTACTTACCAATTGCAATTAACATATAGATTTACATTTAAATATCTTCGCCTTCTCGCCCCTAAAAACAAAAGAGTTCAAAGAAAATGTAGTCTTTGATACGTAGCTGCTTATCCACTACTATTCCATGTTTAAATTGATAGTTAACAAATATTTGCGATTGCCTGGATGTCAATTATATTTAGAGCTTTGCTCTGGCAAATGAACAAAAGGCTGTTAATGGGATTGACGTCAGGGGCGCAAGAATTACGCCTTTTAATTAGAAGATAAACAACAGCAGAACACGACAGGAACAATTATCGCAGTCTCCCCCGCAGACACACACACACAATGCTATTAAACCAACGGATTTCATTAAATCGCCATAGACAAATATCCAGCACTCGCTCCTTCGCCACGCCCCCGCTCCGTCGGTGTCGCTGGCTCAAACCCAACCGCAACGAGGCGTAAAATTGGCAGTCAGTTTTATTTATAGAGCATTAAAATCAATTTTGTGCGTAATTAAATAATAAAAAACAACAATAACAACAACAACAACAACAACAACGCGTAAGTGAGGACAATGTCTGTAATCTATTTTTGACGGCCTTAATTGCGGCTTATGAATTTTCTTGGCGACATCTTCGTGAAGCTAAAAAGCTACTAAAAGCAGCCAACACCTGCAGCCAGCCACCCACGCACTCCGGATATATCTGGGCAACAATTAAAAGTTTAGAAATAAACCGAAAGCGAGTTTATTTTTAAAGGAAATGGAGACAAATCGATGCGTAAACAGTTTGCAATTGCGCTGCAAAAAGCAATTAAAGTGCAGGCCAGAAGCGACAAAGTAAATACGGCAAGTGCCACCACCTGGCGGCAGGCAGAGCAAACAAACAACAAAAACAATGGGTAAATAAACAAATACCACAATTCAAATGTTGCCATTGCTGCCATTATGTATTAGGCAACAGCAACAGCCAAATAATCATAATAATGCACAACGCAGTAAAGCAACAGCGAGCGAACGAGCGAGCGAGAGGAGCAGGGGCAGACAGACACACACACAGAGAGAGCTAGTCTAAGAGAGCGCTCTCTGGCGGCAGTTTGCAGCGACCGCAGTCTGCAGACCGGGCGAGTCTATAAAAGCGAGCGGCAAACGATTTGCCGACTCAAACGCGAAAGGACAACGTCTGTGTGTACACACGAAGCGCTCAACGAAAAAAACGCCGACAAAGTAAACACAGTGCATGTGTATGTGTGTGAGAGTGTATTTGTATGTATGTGTGTGTGTGTATGTGTGTAACCGGCAATAACAAAGGCATAGACAAAGAGAAAGCGGAAGTGCAGCCTTTGTGCTGCTTGGAGTACAAGAAAGAAGTCAAAGCGGAAGTGCAGCCTCTATATAACTCTGATATAGACATTCTTTAAGCTACAGTTAACACTCGCTAATGACAACAACTAACTCTGCTAACTCTAGACAACAAACGGAACCACAGTTTCTATAAGCATTTCAAACTGCATAGACTACAGTAAACACTCGCTGTTAGACAGACAAAACAGCCTACTTTGAGACTACAGTAAGCACTCGCTAGCAGCAACGGCAAAGATACAAAAAGACTACAGTAAACTCTGCAGAAGCATTTTCTTTATATACATTTTCTGCTGCTTACTGAGAGTACAGTAAGCACTCGCTGCAATGAGCACGCCACACGTCTGCTTTGCGGACGAGCTGCAGCAGCAGCAGCAGCCGCACAACAACAACAACAATGGCAAAAATTGGCTGGAATTGGAGCTGCAGCCGCCGCAGCACTCGCCCAGCCTATCGCCGACGCCTCGCTACGAGCGTAACATGGGCTTCTTTCAGCTGCTCAGTCGTCGGTTTGGTCTGAGGTCAAGCGTTGACCTAGTTGATGCAGCTGCACAGGAAGAGGATGCGCACAGTTCATCGACCGATTCGTATTCATCGGCTAGCCGTGGCTTAGCTGCAGCACGCTTAGAGTTGATGTCCTGCGCCTCCAGCGAGACGAGCAGCACCATAGATATCGAGGAGCAGGAGCAGCAACAGCACCAACACCAACAGCAGCAGCAGCTGCAAGACAAGCGCAAATCGTTAACTCGCACGAGCTTCTCACGAATGCAACGCCGGTCCACATCGTCACTGCGACGCGCCTTTGAGAGTCTCTCGCTGACATCACGCTCGATGTCGTGCAGCGGCCCCTCGCCGCCCCCACAGCCACACCCACAGCAGCAGCAGCAGCCGCAATTGCCACTGAAGTCTGCTCTGAAATCGGCTTCAAATGTCGAGCTGCATCAGCGTCAGCACAAATTGGCCACCAAATCGACAAGCAGCTCCAGCGCCTGCTCCAACTCATCCACATGCTCCGCGACACAAGCGAAGCACAGCAAGGCGAAGCCGCCACCACAGCGCATCCTGCGTCAGCCAGTCTCCTACACATATCTAAAGGGCATGTCCGGTCTGCCGACACAGCGTGTGCCGCGCAGCTCCGTCTGCTGCCAATATGCGCGGCGCTAGACGACCCCGTAGGAGATCAGCAAATAGTTCATTATCTATCGTTCATAGCCAATAGCAGTTGCTAGTAGTTCACATAGTTCACTCAGCTCACATAGCTCACATGATACATAGTGCCAAAAGCCATGCCCATTCATTTCGATAAACTGTGATACAATTATCTTTTCATATCCACAGCAGTTCACAAAACTCATTTCACAAAAAAAAGGGGAAAATCCAAAGATAAAAACACATTTTCCAAGACTTTAGCAAATAGAAATAGCAATTTTTCCACGCGGCTTTCGATTCGAGCAAAACCGAACAAAAGACTGTCCCAGGGGAAAGTTTTGTATTGTTCAAAGAAAATTGCTTAAATTTAATTAAAATTATAATAAAATTATTATATAATAAATTTATTGTACATTCGTGCCTTTATCCCAAAATTCCAAAAAAAAAAAAAAAAAATTAATTTTAATTTTTAATTATAATTATTATAGTATTCGTCTTCTATACGTACTCAATTAGTTGCTGTAATGGGATCAAAATTTTCTCAGTTAAATATACTATAGTCTAACTTATATACAGCTGTGTTCATAAAAATAGTAGTGCGACGGAAATGTTGTTCACATAAATAGTAGTGCCACTGAATTGTTGCACTACTATTTTTATGAACACCGCTGTCTATATAAATATTTAAGTACTTTAACTATGTTTTCATATATATATATATATATATATATATATATATATATGTAAACTTCATTCGATAGTTAAGATTTTGCTCGTAAAATTTTGAAATTGATTTTTGTCTCGCACTCTTCAGACGTAGGGCTTCACCTAGATAATATGACAAATGTACTAACTAACCAAGCATTGCAATTCAAAACTGATTATATAGACAACATATATATATACGTATATATATATATATATATATATATATATACCATATACAAAACACATACACATAACTTTACCGTAATGTACTTATAATGAACAAACAATCTAAGAACTCAACTATATATATAGCATATATATGATTAAACGGAGATAATGGCATAAGCAATACAGTTATACATTCATATATATACAGCCGATTATAATGATATACATATACACATTTACTTAATCATAAGTTAACTATTTACTACAACAAACAAATAGAAGCAGCTACAAATGAATATTTCATTCACACAGCAAGTTCAATAAAAAGAGCGAAAATAATTTACACCAAAACAAAAAAAATAGTTCTATCTGCTTCGTTTCTTCACATCAAATTGAATATTTATGGGGCAACTTTGGCTATTTGAAAACACTCAGCAATGAGTGACCCACTTGGCGAAACACGAAAAGTTGCCAAAAATAATAACAATTACAATGAATCAAGGCTAATTGTAGCAACAGAAGCCCTGTGGCAGTTTGCGCATACGTCGCGTATGGCAAGCCTGATTACATTTATGTGCCGCTGCCCACTCAACCGGCATACGGAAAAGTAGGTCAGCGATTGGTAAGGAATCATCATCAATATTTTCACACCCACACACACGCCCATAAATATATATGTATGTATATAGAAAGTACTTATTACACTGATGGATATCGTTGCCAGGCGAACGCCATAAAATGCTTATGGAAATTTATGTGTGCGAAATGCGTGTCCCTTGCTTGAATTTACAACAAGTCAAGCCTGACATAGACAGTCTGGCCGTGCCATTTGATTAACATTATTCCAACTGAATTGGCAAACGAACTGGCATGGAAATAATTACCCAATAAATATGACAAATACGTCAAGACTTTAAACTGGTTTTATGATCTGCTCCAAAATTTCCATTGCATTTCAGTTACTTTTCTTTCTGATCTATGTTGGCTGATATCTAATAAATGTAAATGAAATTCGTAACAAATCATAATCACATTTTATGGCCCAGTAAACTAATATGTAAAGCAGTTAAAATCATGCCCAAACCATCAGCCTAGTCCATATAGTTTAATGCCCTCAAATCTATCATAAAGAATAACTTTTATAATTCGATCTCATTATTTTTAATAGTCCGCTTAGTAATAATGTCAAGTGCTTCGCTAGAAATGTCTGGCACACGCTCTTCCATATCGAACAACGTAACGCATACGCCCCATCGGACCCATACGCCCCATGCACCCCTTATCCATCGTTAGTCAAGCATTCAATACTCTCTGAAGGCAACAAATTAGCGTGTCAGACAGGCAATCAAAGCACTTATATTTTTTTTTTTTTTTGCTTCGGACAAGTCATAAATTCTGCTTTGCTGACGAAATACGTCAGAAGGCGAAGGCGGTTGCTGGCTGTGCCCTGTGGGCGTGTCATATGTGTTTTTGATAATGGAATTGCCTAAAAATACGTATTCAGTGACCTAATTTCCTGCTGATAGACGATGACAAATGCTTAGCATTCGAAATGATAAGTTTCTCAGCCAACCACTCGTATGCGTGATTTTTATGGGCCGCTGTTGCGCATTCGCCCCGTTGGGCCAGTGAAATAGAAAATAACAATTGTGAGTCTGTGTGTCTGTGTGTGTGTGTGTGTGTGTGTGTGTGTGTGTGTGTGTGTGTGTGTGTGTGTGTGTGTGTGTGTGTGTGTGTGTGTGTGTGTGTGTGTGTGTGTGTGTGTGTGTGTGTGTGTGTGTGTGTGTGTGTGTGTGTGTGTGGCCAGTCCATTGTTAAAGGCAAAGGCAACCGCAGTCACGTAGTCCCTGCTCAAGGCTGCTTCGGCTGCTGTTTGTTGCCTTTTAAGTTCTGTTTATTTGCTGCCCTGTTCGACTGTCCATATTTAATTAAGTTTGCGTTTTCTATTTTCCTTTCGGTTTCCTTTGTTTTTTTTTTTTTTTTTTTTTTGTTCTTTGAGCTATTTTTGGTCATTCGCTATTTATATTTACCCTTCCTGGTCCATGTAGCACTCACTTATTAATACGTGCCTAATTTTCGGGCAACTTTTGGATTTTTTCCGCAACATTATGCTTTTAGCTAATGGCAGAGTGGCGAGGCAGCTACCATTCCGCAGCGAAAAGGATTTTTATGATGGGAGGCGCGTTAATTTGTCCCACGCGTCGAGCAATAGCTGGTGTGAGTTACGAGCAAGAGAATGGGATAGGGAATAACAGAGACAGAGTATGGGTGGTTTTTGGCCAACAAAACAGCAGCATAATTAATCTTCTTTGGCTCATAACCACACCCCAAACAACACACAAGCCAAAAGGCAAACAGCGTGAACAACCAAAAAAAAAACAATTAGAAGCTGCCAGCTGTTGCTGCTTGCCGAATGATATAATACCTTAACTAAAAGGGCTCAGACAAAGAAAGAGTTGATTGAGATTTGCCTTTAACATTCCATTCTCATATATCTCTTCTTGTGAGTTGAGCTGTACAAAGTTTTTGTTTGACATTAAACATATTTTTATTCGATTTACTATGTGTTTTCATAATTGTGTTGCCTTTTTTATCAAAGCGTTATATACTTATAAGCACAAACTATTCATCTATATTTTGTTTAGCATCACCTAATATTTAAGGTCTTCAAAAAAAGAGTTCTAACACAATCATTTGTGGAATTCAAGAATTAAGTGCTTTCGTTAGCCAACATCCCAGTCGTACTTAGAATCTTAAAAGTATTTTCAGTCTTTGGAATGCTCTTTGGCTATACTCGCTGCAGCTAAGGTTTGATATTCTTATTGCTTAGAGTAGGTTTTAGGTTTTCGTATCTGATTTACTTTTCTTATTTTTTATCAACTGTTCGTGCTTCAGCTTTACACACATGTCCTTCATATACTAAGTGGGTAATTCAAAAAACTCATTTAATGATTGTGGTGCAAGAAAAAATTTTGGCTGCCCCGGGTGAGGATCGAACTCACGACCTTAAGATTATGAGACTTACGCGCTACCCACTGCGCTACCGAGGCCTTGCTGCAGCGTTGTTATAATACTCAAATATTGAAATAGAGCTTAAAGCAGCTGCCTGATCGAGTGCTCATTGCTTTATAGAAATTTTATGCCTAAGACTTAATGCCTCAATAATTGAACGAACTTTTTACTGAAAGTTCTGCTGAAGCAAATTGTTTATATATAAAGAGTTTTCTATATATTTTTTTAAGAGCTAACTTATTAGATATTTCTAAGATAAAACAAAACCAAACTAGATATATGTAATCTTGGTAAATAAGTAATCTATGGAATCTTTGCAATCTGTGGAATCTGTAATCTATGGAATTTATGGCATTGATTCCATCTATCTAATCTATGTAAGCCAGTATAGTATTTCAGACTGGACAAAACTAACAAACTGAATGTGAAGGCGAAAAACAGATGAGAACATATTAATCTTTTATGCTACATTGTTTATATATCTGTGTCTATATATAAACAAAGCATTAACCGTTTATACTTACACATAAATTAATTGTTGTAGTAGGACAAAGCCTGGCTAATGGCAGCGGCGCATGTCTTCGACCCATTAACCAAACAGGCCATAACGTTTTTCTTCTTCTCATACTAAGAAAACTAAGTCAGTTATAAATGAAAATTTTATTTTAGGCACATATGTGCATGGCATAGCGAGGCACAAAAGCCAAATACTCTCCGTAGGGTATTAAAAGCTTGTGTGAAATTCTTGTTGCGTTCTCTCTGATGACTTCTCGCTGAGCATAATTCCATTTTCGGCATTTGCCAGCACATGTCTTTATATGTTTTGCCACCCCTGACTGCTCCAACTCCGCTCCAACACTTGCCCCCTCTCTGTCTGTCTCTCGCTCTCTCTCTCTCTCTCTCTCACACACACTCTCTGGTTCACTTTCTTTCAATATTTACCTTAAAATTGTTTACCTTTATCATCTTACGCGACGCTGCTTCTGTTTTTTTTTCCTCTCTTGTGCTTCATCACTTTTTGTTCTTCTACTGTGTGCGAGGCATACTTTTTACGAGTCCTTCTCATGCTTGTTATCTTTACGGCAGTTTCCGTTGCTTTTTAATGGCACTCGGTTGTAATTTCATTTTGGAAAATATTGCTGCATACTTTAAGGAGCTGCGAGTCAAATATTTAATGAATATTTCAAACGCGCCCGTTGTTGCCGCTGTCGTTTGTTGTTGTTTGTTGTTGCACCTTTTGCTATTTTTAGCATCAAATCTTTGCTTATTGGCCCAAATTGAAGACACTTCACACGCCAACGCGACAACACAAAGCACATAGATAGAGCTATCTATTGGCTAAACGTTTGTGTTACATATACCTTGCCTTGTTAGTCGCACAATGGAAAGGAAAGGCAAGGAAAGGCAAGGAAAGGCAACGAAAGCAACAACCTGCATGCTAATCCGCACTTTGACCCAAATACCAGACAATGGCGCCCCTTAAAGATGTGTGTAGTCTGCGACCACACAGGCAGCTGATGAACACTGGCTGCTCGGGACGAGCCCACTCAGGATCTCAGTCAAGAGTGTGACACGAACTAAGTAAATAATAAATTATTCCTACCGGCAGCTCTTGCGCTTCCTTTTGCCGCAGCTCATAAAATATGCACGATGTGTTGGTAATTGAACTCAATGCGTAAACAAAATGTCTACATTTCGGGCCACAAATATCCTCAAATTTGCTAACAGTGCAGAGCACAAAAAAAAAAACAAAAAAAAAAACAAAAACCTAAGCAAATATTCACCGTGAATGGCCTAAGCTCAAGGGAAACCAAATGAAGGCGGCAAAAGCCGATTGTTTTCAATATATCAATCGAGTCTTTGTGCAATTTCAATTCTGATTGTCGGTTAGCTCTGGCTCTGGCTCTGGTTCTGGCTCGCAGTTCACTTCACTTTAGCGTTTTGTAACACCAAATTGCTTTCAATCAGATAAATTTCTAATGCGCCCGATATACCAAATTATACATACAAAAATGAGCAAGAGAAGAAGATTGAATTAATTTTTGATTTTAAATGAAAATGCGCAGCAAATTCTTTAAGAATATTCTCTCAAGCAGCAAAGTTTGGAATGCGAAATTTTCTTTTTTGCATAGAAAAATGATAAAGAAATTGTGGATTGCAAGGATTTTTCATTTTAATATTGATTTGTAAAATTTAATCAATTTTAAAGCTAGTTTCATAATTTGAAATATGCATTTTTCTCTTAATTCTGTCAAGAAAGCTAAAATGTATGGAGCAAAAATTTAATTTTGTTGCTCAAGTTTTAATATGAAACTAGAAATAAATTATATATGTGTATATAATCTATCTCTACTTCCACTATATATAAATCGTATACTCTTTTTACACATTTAAGAAATGAAGACAATATACTCTGACATTTGCGAAGCATCCCTTCACTTTAACTTCGAACCGATCAGGTACAGACAGATAAGAAAAACACCTATGGTAAGGCACATAAGTTACTTTTAAGAGTAAGAATAATGTTCGTAGTAAAAAATTAGTTTTCAATAAAAGTAGTCACACTGCGCGAGTGACGCTTAGTTCAGCTTAGATTGCTGTAACTTAAACATCTGTGGGCATCATAGATCACTCTAGCTCATACATTTCTCTTGCTAACCATATTTCTAGGATCTAAACTGACCTCGCTGACAATATATTTATATATATAACTATATATCTATATATTTATCTATCAATCAAACAATCTTCTATATATCTGTATATCTATACGTCGATATATCTATATACTAGCTATATCTATCCACCTAACAATTCATCTCCCTCCCTCTCGTGCAACTCTTTTCGCTGCTGAATAAAGAATATCTTGTAGTCGAGCAGCTTTTCTCGTGATACCTTTACTAAGAGCATCCTTGAACTCAAATAGCCTATAATTAAATAGTAATTAAGCATAAGTACATCTGCATCTATCCCACCAGATGCTGGCAGATGCCAGCCACTTTCTCTCAAGCACTTTTACCCTTCTACTATCCAGCATCCATCCATCCATCTCTCAATCTATATTAATATTTAAGGCAATCAATATGGGGCCCGCCATAGCTGCCTGCCTGCCTGCCTGCCTGGCTACACATATGTCCGTCCGCCAGGGTATTTCGTATTCAGCTAACCGAAACGAAGACGTTCTTATGCCATTCTCATTTCGCATGCATGAGTTGGCATTTATTAAGCATCTCGTACTGACCAGAGCTGCGAGCACTGCGCGCACTGTGAGCACATTAGCTGACATTGCGTTTAATGAGTTGCGGAGCTACGTGACTTCGAACGGGGCGGGCAGAGGCAAATGGCAGTGGCACTGGGCCTGTGCGAGAGTGGGCCATAAAGATGCCAAGTGACACGTACAGCATATAAGCCACAATTACACGATTAGGCCATATAAACAGGGTTCGCCTCTAATTAATTATATTCAGTTAGGCCAGTTGCTGGGCAGCAGAGTCTTTGCCGTTGAGTCAGTTAAAAAACCCAACCGCCCCAACCCGTTTTTCATTCATAAAACTCATTAAGCTAGCAGAATGCAGCCGGGCGAAGGTTAACGCTTGCTCTGGAGGACAGCACGATGACGTACCAGGAGCTGCGGCGCATCCTTGATCGGGTCATACGTCAGACAAGCAATTGTTTGGCCTTCGCTGCATACCGGGCCAGCCACTTGGCGCATTATCCTGCGGCAGCTCTTAAAGGATTTCATTCATAATTGGCCGGAAGCTGAAGCCACAACGACCTCGTCCCCATTCAGCTGCTATCCCGCGGGAGCCTGCCACCAAAGAGGTTATGCCAACCAGCCGCAACTAACTCGATTGAGTGCTGCTCCCGTTTCTTCCTCTTCCCCACAGCTGCTGTAGACAAGGTCAGCTTGGTGGGACGACATATGCCGCCAAGTGGTCGCCCGGGCATTGGACTAGGTCAGACTTGTCCATGGCTCGCATTTGCGGCATTGCTAAAGCTTCGCGCTTGATTTCTAAAGAAAACACACAACTCAAAAGTTTGAACCCAATTTGAATAGGCCTCGTTATAATTGACTGAAGTGGGCGTGGCTAAGTCAGCTAACAACAGCCAGTTTGAGTGCTCTCATATCTGCTTTGCTTTCAGCGCCTTTCAATGGAAATCGTTGTCAAAAATTTGTCTGGCTATCAAATGTTCTGGCTAAATGCAGACGACAGTCAGGCTAACAAAAAGTAGGAGTGACAGCAAGAATTTATGGCCAAAGGTACGGGAATATATATAAATATATATATATATATATATCATATATACACATGTATGTATATACATCTAGAAATATAGAAATTTGCTTATTTAAGCACACACATATGCTCATCTGATACCCTGTACTTAGGCAAATATGTAGAATTAGCTTATTTAGACAAATGTAGACACTCTTTTGAGTATATCTTATATATATATATTCGAGGTCCGCGTTCTGAGTTTGTCACAAATTATTTACTTATTCTTTGTTTTACATGTCTTTATTATTCATTCAGCGTTTCAATCTGTATAAAACTTTATATATATATATATATATATATATATATATATATATATATATATATATATATATATATATATATATATATATATATATATATATATATATATATATATATATATATACTTATTATTCATATAGTTTTTCATAGAGTTTCTTTCTTCTACACTTCAAACTAATTCCCATCCAGACAGGATGCAGTTCTGCCCATCATTAAAGCATAATTTAAGGCCAAAGATGTAATCTCATTTTTTGTCATGGGCAAACATCGAAGACGAGTTCAAACACATTAAAAGCAAAACTGCTGAGCTTGTAGGCTTCACTGAGACACACGACCATGTGACAATCTAAAACCACAAAATTATCAAAAATCAAATATCAAATGGGCGTAACTTGCGGAAATTCTTACTTCTATAAGAAGTAAGCATGATGTCATGCGCAAACTTTCAGTATGTATTTATTATAAACAAATGATGTACATTCTTCAACAATCAAAGTTATTCTTGAGCCACAAAAAGCAGCTCAGTGGTGTTTGGCGGACCCAAAATTATATTGCCATGCTCAAATTTCCTCCTTTTTTTCTGGAATTAAGTCAATTTTTAATATTATATATAATTATCAATATCATTAGACATTAATAAAACAGCTAGTAATTTGGCATATTCAGATTTTAGCTTTTTTTGTGTGTCTGTTGAAACTTTCGCTTCTTTCGTCTGCATGAACATTTGCTTAGATATTATGTGATATGTATATGTTTTAATATGCATGTGTAGTAGAGAGACTTAATACAAACTGCAAGAAACAATAGCACTATCTAAACTCAGCAGCCTAGACTCTATAGAACGCTTTATCAATGCCTAACAAACTCTCAACAGCTCAACACACGGTATATTTCAACTAAACGTTTGACAACAAAAACACAAACAAATAGCACTCAAAATTTGTGTGAGCCTTAAGAGAGATATTCCAATGTAATCGCTCAGCTCGCTTTTCTATGCCATGCCTCAGTGAACTTCCTTGAAAAACAAAAAAAAAAACAGCCTGAAGCAACGCACAAGACCTGACAACAGAAGCCCAGCCAGGCAACAAGGCATGCAAAGCAGGACATTGAACCTGACCGAGAGAGAGCGAGAGAGAGAGAGGGAGTCTTGAAGCTGACGCACGCTTTCAATTAGATAAAGTGCAAGGATATGCCACCGGGCTGCAGCATAAATTGATTTGCTCGATAACTTGATAAAAGCGTTTATTGCGTATACGCAATGCGTAACGTGCGACAGATGGCAGCTGGACGTGGCCAAATGCTTGACAATTTTTATAGCCGGCTTTAGGCTTTAAAGAAAACTGTTGGTGTGGCTCGACCACAGGTTGACCACATTGACGAAGGTTTCCAACGTGACGTCGTTATATGGCATCATGAGTGTATATATATATGTGCGTGAGTGTATGTGTGTGTGGTGTCGGCGGAAGCTAACGAAAGGCAGCTAACTGGGTCAGGGCTGTCCGCTGCATCGTCGTCGCCGTCGTCGGCATCGTTGACGTACTGCATTGCTGCAGCATACATATATGCACCACCGCACCACCGCATCACCACACAAACGCCTCGCACTTGATGCCACGTCACAAGAGTATGCGGTCAGCCATGTTAAGCAGATTTGAAATTAAAATACTAAATATATATATATATATCTGTATCGCGCATACGTCACGTATGCGCCATGCATAATTGATTAAGTATGACCTGAGTGCTGGAGGCAATGATTGATTTATTTATATATGCATTAGTTGCACATCCTTTGGCACCCGCCTGGCCACCTGCCCGGCCAATTTATTAATAAACACACCGAAAACAAAAGGCGACAATCGGGCGCGTTCACGACCATCGCGTGGCTTGCATAATGCGGCAAATGATGTTGATGGCAACCCTTTACCCTTCACCCATACCACCGGCAATGCCCTCAAGTGGCTTCTGCTCCTGCTCCTGCTCCTGCTGTTGCTGTTGCTGGTGCTTATAAATAGCGCATGCAACTAATTTGAATGTGAAATCGCGAGAGGTTCGCAACCTTGTCCCATGGCACACGAAACAATTGCAACAAAAGTGAGGCCAAAGGATGCGACAACAACAGCAACAACAACAACAAAGGTCAAACAGCCAGCTCAAGCCACAACACACACTTGACCCAAAACACCAACAATAAAGACAACAACAACAACAGCAACAGCAACAACGACAACGACTCGAACACTCGCCGCGCTGATTAATGCGCCTTCTTTTATCAGTGGCAGCGGCACCTACTAAGCCCGCCACAGATTTCCGCTCGAGAGATGGGCTTAACCTAAATATGTTGCCAGCAAATCACAGCAGCTTTTCCACTGTGTGTCGTACGGATTGACCTTCCAACGGTCTCTGGCTCTGGCTCGGCACACAGCTATGACGTCACGCACACATACACACATACACACACATACAGACAGCGACATGGCGAAATGTCAGTTTAACTGTAACCCCGTGGCGTGTCACCAAAAGCGTAGCTATAAAATCAAGTAAAGAACGCGCTAATAGGCATTGCCTGACGGGAAGCTAACAAAGCGCGCCTGAAATTCCCTTTATCCTCTTTAAAATTTGATAAAGACACTAGCAGACAGCCAGGTAGCTAATACTACGCCCTAAACTAACGTAACTTGATCGAAATGCAATAAATTTTAAAGGTCAGCAAACGTTTTCGGTATGATCTGATTGAAGCTATACAAATTTACCCAAACTTAATGTCGAATGGATAAAAGGTTTAAGCTGTAGTGTTCAGTCCTTCTTGGTCTTTATATATAGATAACTTGGTCAACAAACTTAAGCCACATTTTATTTATAACTCAAATACATGAATCAATATGCAGATTAGCCAAGTTGCTGTCCAGACAAAATATATTACAAATGTCATAAAGTATACAGCAAAAAGTATTACCGCATCTCCCCTACTCCCAGATTATATTTTTATTTAATTAAGAATTGAATAAGTATAAAGAATATAGCCAAAAGTAAATACAAATAACTCGATATAAGCACGAGCTGCATCGAAATTTCGAGACGAATTTTAATGTGTCTGTTTGGCTGCATATTTTGTTGCAGCCTTGAAAGGAAAGGCGTAAACGGCTAGATGATAGCCAACAAATGGCCAGATGTGCGCAGCAGCCGGGCATCCTTCAACTGCAGTTAAATGCCAAATGCGACAATAAGGCGCAATTGCAGACGGCTGTAGTAGGGGAACAGAGTTGCTCTGGCCAAAGAGGCTGCAACAATTTTATTGTTGTAGCAGAAATGGGCTAAAGTGTCAAGCAAGTGTGCGTGTGTGAGTGTGTATGCGTGTGTGTGTAAATGCCGGCGGATGTGTGCGTGTGTATGTGTGTGACTGCAATGTCCTTGCTGGCAGGCAGGCAGTTCATTGCCCGTTGCAGCTGCAGCCTGCAAATGCCGCAAAGAGCACAGCAGCTGCGCAAAGCCAACTGTGTGTGAGTGAGTGAGTGAGAGAGAAAGAGAGAGAGAGAGAGCAAGGGAGACAGCAGGAGGTTCAATGCACGCCAACTAGGTTTAAAGGGCAGCTGGGCAACGATGGAACCGAATCGAGCAGCCCCCAAAATTTTTGCAGCGAGCGCCTATGACGTCATTAAAAAAGGAGGTTTGGCCTCCTTTGAGACTCTATCCGCGCTCGTCTGTGCGTGTGTGTGTCGGCTCACTCTGAATGTATTCAAAAAGTTTATAAACGTAAGTGTTGGCAGTAACTTTTGTACGTCTGTGTGTGTAAAATGAGCACAAGGGCGTTTAAGCCGGCCGTTGGGCTGACTATAAGTAGACGGGTTAAATGAAGAGTGCCTAATACACACACACTCACACACACACACACACACCACACACATAAACACATACACACGGCAGCAGACCGCAGCAAATGAAGCGTCAAATGCTAAGGCCAACAATAATTTATATACATATATGAATAAATACTATAGCCTAATTATTTGAGATATTCTGGAACCTTCAATGGCAAACAAACAGAAAATAATGTAAAAGTTTAAATGTGCTTGAAATAACATAAACGTAATATTAATTTTAAATATAAATACAGAGAATTTATAAAAATAACGTTTTTTATGTTTTATGGTAAAATACATTATAATTATTTTTTTTATATTTATTTTGTATACATTTTTTAAACTATTTTTTAAAAAATAAATCAATATCTTTTTATGTCCATGCTAAAATATTTTAATGTACATTAACTTTTTATACTAAATACAATTTCATTTTTAAATAAAAATCTAATTTAATTATTAATTAAAAAAAAATATAATTCAATTTTCTTAAATACTTATATTTTTAATATTTTTTTTTAAATATTTATTAGAATTTTATTATTTAATAAAAAAAAATATTTTGCTTACAGATAAATAAAAGGCACAAAAAATAATATTATTTATAAAAGAGTTTTATTTTTGAGCTTTTTTATTTAATTCATGTTAAATTAAATTTATTTAATAATTTAATAATATTAAATAAATTTTTAATTCATATTTTTTATTTTATATTTTAAATTTTTTCAAATATTTTTTATATTTAATAAAATACTTTTTGTTAATTTTAAAAATTGTTGGTCATAACATAGCACTCATTACAATTTCAAGTTTTTATTAAAGCAGAATCTACTACAATTCTGTCTGCGAAGTCGAAATTGTCAGCATATGTAAAAAGGGTTCCGTCGCACGTGGCGTATGAGTAATTTCTCATGTCCTCATCGTCGTCGCTAGATGGCGGTATTGCGGGAAGGGAGTCAGCACTTTGGTATGAAAAAAAGAATAAGGAGCAGAAGCAAAAATGAGCACCATGTCCGGACAACAATGCCGTCTCAGCCAAACAATGAGGCAGAGCAATAACAATAACATGTTGCCACAGACGAGCCACAATTATTTTAATGCTGTCCGTCAATTTGAACCTTAACCCCACCAGGTGATTGCGGCTGGGACGGGCTAGCCGTGGCACTGCACAAACACGCGCCAGACAAATGCGCATAAGCCCAAAGGGAAAACGAACAAAAGACGAGGAACCTAAACACCAAAAAAGACGGGGCTAATTAGAAAAACAAATACACATGGTCAAATAGATACAAGAGTGGTTAGCGCGGCCTCCCCCACCCCAGGCACGTGCTGAAAAAGGTCAAATGGAAAAGTACACGAAATTTGCATGTGCGAACCGGAAGCGCGTAGAGGAGAGTTTACACCTTGCCCTGTCCTACAGTGCTAACATGCTAGCCACTAGATCCATACAATCAGCAGCGTTATTAAATACGTCAAATGGGCGTCAGCTGTGTGTGTTAAACGGGACTTCGTCTATATATTAGATTCCATAGCTGCAGCGGTTATAGTTCTCGAGTTAAGCTGGCTGAGAGTCAGCCATGCTTATGTTAACTCTATGATGAATGATTCACAAATATTTTAGACATAGAATATATATATAGAGAGCAAAGAAAAATGCAATGGGAATACTTTAATATCACTTTGAATACATATAGCCTTTGTATGGCACTAGTTAAATTAATTTTTTGGTTCTCTTTAGCTCAAGTGGCTCAACTGGCTCCCACTGCCTTCACATAGTCCACGTTCTTGGGAAAGATATAGACCTGCAGCCAATTGACATCTGGGAACTGTCCGCAGAACTCCGGCTTCCAGTTGTAGATCAAATGGCGCGAAAGCTCCAGGCTGGGAAAACGATTCGAGTTCTTGCGACAGGCATCAACAAAGAAATGAGCAAAGTGTTGGTTGAGCTGAATGCCCAGCTTTGTGTGAGATTTGTGGCACGAGTCTTTGCGTTCAACAAGCTGTTCGTATGCGGCACGCTCGGGATGAAATTGGCAGCCAAATAATGGGAATGTTTTATGCTCGATAAGCGTAATGAAGCTAATGCCGCTCGCTGACTGCCGAGTGGCCAGCACACGCCAATCGCTGGCCGCAGCGCCCAGACTCTCCTCCGTGATGCAGTATTTGTGCTGATGGCAAGCAAATGGTTGGCTCTCCAAATGTTTTTCCAACTCCGGGCTTAGGTCATGAAACATCTTGGAGTTGGCATAATGCTCAGTTAGCTGAAGTGGATGTGCATCGAATATTTTGCCACAATGGGTGCGCTTCATTTGCGGCGCTGCCCACTTCATCATCACCTGAAAGCTCAGACACGTGGCCCAAATGGGAAAATATTTGTTCGCTCTATTTCGCTCCAGTGCCAGCTCACAGATAAACTGAATTGACTTCACACAGTCATTGGTTAGCCGCTTATCATCTGTGGGAGGGTTGTCCTCATCGTCCAGATAGACAGCGCCGCCGGGCAGCAGCACACCATTGATCTGGTCCATCATAGACTCATAATAATTACGATCACGTCCGATCCTACAATAAATTCAAATATTTGCATTGCCTGTGCATAAACAACCGAAACGAACGGAACGAAATGCGCTGGGCATTCTGCCAATAACCTTGGGCTGCACAGTTTGAATGAAAACTGTGCAAAGGAGATAGAGGGTGTATGAATTTTCGATGAAAGCAAAACAAATTCAAATAAGAGAATTCTCTGTCGGGAATGGCCGACTAGCGAATACCCTGAAAGCTGCGAAGAACACAAGTTGCATTAGGTAGCTATTTTTTGATAACTCCTCCTTCAGCTAAATCTAAGTGTATCATTATTTATAGCAGCTGTATCTAAAGTCCAGAAAAGCAGAGTCAAGCCCCAGCAAAATATACACAAAAAGTTTTAAGAAGCGTAAGCGTTTGGCAGTAAACTGGAAGCACCCTGTAAACATAGCACCCTGTGCACAGATTCAGTTGTTCGAAAAATGTGCAATGGACCCACTGTGCAACGTTGAACTGAGCAAATTTTGGTTCTGAATTCAAGGTGCACACCTGGCGCGCATATGACGCACTTATAGCTGATCTTTCGGCGTACTCACCAAATGGGTATGATCAGTGCGCCCGATGCCTCTAGGTGCTTCACATATGACGCTGGCAAATAACTGTGCCAGTTATGCCCGGCGCCAAAAATTGCATCCAGCGACTGGGCCAGGTCCATGCACATGACGCCAATGTAAGTTGGACGCGGCCCCAACGTCAGATCACCCCTTTCCAGACCAGACACCGGCAGACCCTGCTGATGCATCAGCCCCCGCCCCAGCCCCAGCCCCAGCCCCAGCTCCAACCTCTGTTGCATTCTATTGTTTTGCCGCTGGGAGGGTACATGAAATTTTATAGCAGACTGAACGTGCGCTATATCAAAAATTTTGAATTTTAAGTAATTGACAGCCATAAATGATACATAGAAATATTTCAAACGTTAGAGCTCAAAACAGAAACGAGAGAGAAATGCACAGACCATGTCATGCGCAAATCGTGAATACTAACTCACCAAATGGGCACAACATGCCCACCTGCTCCTGCCAGGTATTTCACATACGATGCGGTTATATAGCTGGGCGGCTCATCTAGCTTCTGGCCATAATGCCCATCTAATGATCTGGCTATATCCATGCAGAGCACGCCCACACATGGACAGCTAGTCGATGAATGCAAAATTTCATCCGCACCGTCGCACATTGCAAGCAATACTGCAAGCATATTACCCTCAAACGCAAGAGCACACAATTAAAAAGAGATAAGAAGCAAGAGTGCATGATTGCATAGAGAGAGAGAGAGGGAGAGCATGAGTGAGAGAGGCGGGATGGCAGTGCCAAATAAGTAAAGAGTTTGTGCGTGAGTGTTTTTTTTTTAATTGAATTCATTTATCTACAAAAATATATACAATAATATATAGTCAATTTAGTCGTTCGTCTGTCCGTCGGATATGATTTGCTTATTACCGAGCGCAGCTCGAAGACACCTCAAGTCAGACACCTGTAATGAATACAAATATTTTATTTTCCAATTTTCCAATGGCTTTTGCAAATTTTTGATTAACTTCTAAGGCTTACAAATATGACCTCATCAATATTTATAGCTTCGTGTTCTCCAGACAAAAACGCTGAGGAAGATCACTGGCGCCCCCTAAGTCTATGAGAACAGGAGATATAGAGCGTGATCTCAGAGAGAATCTAGGAGGTGGCATAGTCTAAGTCACATTGAAGCACTGCAGCACAAAGGTCTGCCAGTCCACGCCTTGGAGCTGCGAGAAGACTCAAAAGACACCAACCTCAAGAATTATATCAAGCATTATATTAAATAGCCTTTTAGGCGTCATCTGCGATAGTCACACCCGATAGTCTTTCTTCCCTTAAGGCGTTAGCTTCAATGTTTTACATTCGCCTTACATCGCCTTTAAGCAAAATTATAATTTATTTGATTTCTATTTAGATTAAGTAAAGGCAAATAAAAAAATCAACTATGCTAAAGCAGTTAACCATGAATGATTTAACAAGAATCAAAGCACACTTTTAGGCGGCTGTAAAAATATATATAAATCATCGGAAAATCAACAGATATTAGAAGTAAACAAACATTGTAAAAAGTTAAAAATTAAAAATAAAATAAAATAAAATAAAATAATATAATATAATATATAACGCGAAGAAAGATATGTTTTTAGTTCATAAGCTGTAGATATACAATGATTATTATTTTAGCTTGCTTAAGCAATAAATCTATAGGAAGCTGCATGATAGCAATTGCCGATCAATTATATATATATATATATATATATATATATATATATATATATATATATATATATATATATATATATATATATATATATATATATATATATATTGCTAGCATTTATTGCTTAAAATCTTATTACGAAATATTCCGTCAAAGCAGGCAAACCTAACTACATACAGCAAACGCTTAGTATTGAAACTTTGATAAGCGAAAATTTCTATAAAATCTTTATGCAGAAGCAGAAATTAATTCACGCTGCATTAGCGCTGCCACAGCAGTCAAACTAAGTGCAAAAACTAAATGAAATCCATTAAATATTGTGGCTGCAGCATTGCGACCATTGCTATAGGGATATCGATAATAGGGTCCATCATTATCTCCATCATCTCCACCATGGCCGGCTATATCCGGTTCATCAAATATATATTGCTGCACATAGCCAGAGCCCAAAATCGAAGTATACTCCGGTTTGTAGTTGTAGATCAGTGAACGCGCCTGCTCCGTAGCATTGGCATAGCTGTGTGGATTGCGACGCGCCTCATTGATGAGGAAGTCGGCAAAGTATTGTGAACTCTGGACCGCTGATGGAGAGTGTGGCACGTCCTTGCTGACAAACTCATACAGCGATTTCTCCGGATGAAATTGTACGCCATAGAATGGATAATTCAGATGCTCAATGCTGGACACAAATTCAAAGCCATTCACATCATGATTCAGGGACATGATGCGCCACGAGTTCTTTAATGCAGGCACAGCGAAGCTCTGTTCCGTGTAGCAATAGCGATGATAATTATAGGTAATATTCTCATTGCTCAGCTTCGCGATGAGCAGCTCGCTGGCGCCGGCAAACAAGCGACTTTCACTGTAGTCTAAAAGAGAGTTGCATTCGTATAGAAGACAGTTTCGATATGATCTCAAGGCAGTTTACCCTGTTTCAATTCTAGTGGCAGAGCCTGTCCCACAGACTGGCAGTTGCTACGCGTTTCCGTATTATTTGCCATTTTGAGCACAAGCAATTCCATGCCCAGACACGTGCCCCACACCGGAAAATAAGTGCCATTGTCATTCAGCTGTTTGGCAATTGCGATCAAGTGCTCGCCCGCATCGCCATAGCCGTTCGTCTGATTGAAGAAAGTCGCGCCGCCAGGCAGCAGTAAACTAAATACAGATTGAATAAATTAGATTAACAGATGGAAGCAGAGCAGTTAGTCCTTTAGCATACCCATTGATCTTCTTGAGCAACTGCTCGTAGTAGCTGCGATTGTGTCCAATGCTTGAAGAGTTAATAAGATGCCATAAATTAGCTTTAAGCCAGAGCATATACATATATGTATGTTAAATACATGTGAATATTTGATATCTGCCTGTCATGGCACCCTATCACAATTGTAAACAATTCGAGCGACTTATCTGATCTTGACCTTGATAAGGCTTGTCGTCAGCACTCACCCAATTGGCACCACCCGACCGCCAGCGCCCTCCACAAACTTCACATAGGAGGCGGCTATATAGCTAGTGCCATTGAAATGCTTGGATATTAGACCATCGGGATAGATCTCCTGGGCGAGCACGCCAATGATGGGCGATATGGTGCCATTAACATCTGCGACAGCTGATGGCACTAAGCCAACAACTAGCAGGCAAAGACTGATCGATCCAATTGTCCTTAACATTTTCTCAGTTTGTTGCTGCAGCTCTTCGATCTAATGCGCGCAGCTCCTCCAGTCGATGAACTAAGCAGCACTGACATTGCGAAACAAGAAGCATTTTCAATTTAAATTCAATTTGTACTACAAATATTTGCCAAATGAGTGTATGTATGTCTCTCTCTCTCTCTCTCTCTCTTTCTCTCTCTGTGTGTGTGTATCGGCAGGTGTAAGTGATACGCGAGTGCTTGAGTTTGTGTGAACTCGCTGCTGGGCTAACTGATTATATTATTATCACCGGGCAGTGATTTGTCACGGGGAACTTTTATCTGGTTTTTGGGACAAAAGTACAATAATTAAAGCAAACTTAAACAGCAGCCACGCCCATAATGCAGCTCGCCCACTGAGCGCGCATAGCAGCAGCAGCAGCAGCAGCAGCAGCACAGCAACAGGAAAATAAAACTAGTTGATCCGCTTATACAATTACCTTACAACTGCAAGTCATTAATTAAGTAGCCAGGTATCGACAGGTGACTTTCGCATTTCTCATTACATTTTACACTTTAATCGATCGTGGCTTTTGGAAAAACAAAAACAAAAACAAAGAAACAAAATCTCAGTATAAGTCTTTGCCGGTGCTGCCAGCTGTTTTGGTGTTTCTACTGCTTCTTCCTCCTCTTCTTCTTCTTCTTGTTGCCATATTTCGGCTATCGATGTCCGATCGAGTAATCGATTTGCATATTTCCTGATCAGTTGGACATCAGCTGTTGCTGTTTCTTCTTAATGCTGCTTTGTATGCTGTGCAAATATTTCATTTCCACCAGCGTCTGTTTCACCGCCGCCAGGTCGTTGATCTCGAATTGTGCCGTTAGCTTGTGCGCTTTATCAGCTAGTTCTTGGACTAACTGTGTATATAGCTGCTCTAGCGCTTTGCTATCGGCAGCCTCTTCCACCTCCTCGTTGCGCTCCATCATGGCCATCAGGAAGGCCGTGTTCAGTGCGCTATTATCCTGAGGCATTTGCTCACCTTCCAGCTGCAGCATATATTGCCCTCGTTCCACGGGCGCCGACAGCGTTTTATATGCCTTATTGATCAGGGAACTCCAGTCCGCCGAATTGGTTTGCTCGCGGGTAGTTCTACAGGCGTTGGCCATTGATTAGTGGATGGAAAGCCAATCGTTAAACTGACACAACTCACTTATTGCTGTATTTATCAGGATGCACGCGCGCCTGCAGCTGCCGGAAGCGCTGCGTCAACTCCGATGCTTGCAGTGAGAACTTAGTGGGAAAGCTAAGCAGCTCAAAGTAGTTCTGTTGGCGGGAAGAACCTAGCACATAATTAATTATGCATTCTATGTCAACTATTCCAATTACTTGCCGTGTTATTATCCACATCCTGCAGGCTGCCGCAATCCCCGCAAATCATGTTTTTGCCCGGCTTTTGGCAATTCCAGCATACCGATGACGCATGTCTCGCCGTGAGTCCACTTATACCATTGTTACTTAATCCACTGAAACCAGTTCTTAAATATGCAAACGTCCGGCGCATTTTGCAATAAATGTGAAAAAGCGAAGCTCTTATCAATTACACAAGCGAACGCACAATAACAAAAAACAGCTGACATGACAGCAAACGACAGTCTGGCAACGCTATAGCAGAGCTAAATGCTCGAATGCTCTTTTAACAGCAATGAAAATATAAATTTGTGTTTAATGCAAGCGCAATATGGCAAGTACAAAAAAAATACAGATGCATACAAACATATATATTTTTTGCATTTAATAAAAATTAAAAAAAAATACGCAGCACTACAAATTCGTGCTTGCTGCTCCAGGTGAGGCTCGAACTCACAACCCCGGCATTGCTCATACACAGTTACTGATTATAAGTACCGTGCGCTAACCAATTGCGCCACTGGAGCCTTCGGAAATTTTTTTGCCAAATGCCTAATTTGAAATCAGAATACAAATTCCAGTCGTTCCCGCAACCCCTTTTACTTAAAATCCAACTTAAATCTAAGGCTTTCACAGTGGGACAAAACTGAAAGAAACAATAAATTCAAATCAAATATTTCAAACTATATTTGAAGTTTACGAAAGGACACACATATGTATTGATATTTATTTCTTTTTATATATATATAGTACAGTAAGGCTTGTAAAACTAACATTTAGATTGAGTCTTTTCGATAAGCTCTGTAGTTGTTCATTTCGGTGGGAAATGTCTTGTACAATTCCAGTAGCAGATTCGCCTTGAATTTTTTCAAGCTCTCGATTTTGCCCTTCACCTCTTCATTCTTGGCCAGCGCCTTTTCCACACAGTCCTTGGTATAAAGCTGAGGATTTTTATCCTGGTCGATGTAATCGAAGAACACCTCGAAGGGCACATAAACATCCTGCACCTGGGGCCGCAATTTGTCAATTTCCTGCAGACCGGTGACCAAACTGTTGCTGCATTTACCAATAAAATATAATTGCTTAAGCTTGGTTTATTAAAGCATCAGAGATTTTCTTACATTTTCTGATTCAGAACGTTTTGGCCCTGCGGTTGAAAATCGCTTACGATTATGCGTATTTGCCGCACATTCTCAATGAACATTTCAAGTTGAGTTTCCAAATTTTCCAGCGGCGAGGTCATTTTCAGCAATATTTATGCACTTCGCGGAGGATTTACACAATTTTCTCAAATTTTCTTTTTACCGATTGTTGTGCCTGCACAGCTGTTTGTTTATATCTAGATCTGCTTCTTCCATCTCTGAGCACGATATGCATTCTATCGATAGGCACTTGTAGCGTTGTGCGCTTATCGATAGCTCACGCACACGTTCTGTATTCTGTATCAATATCGATACACTGCCTGCCGGAGCAAACAGTGAACGATTTTTTTATACTTTTTAACAAATATAACAAACTAAACAAATCAAATTGAACCGTAATCATGTCTGACAGTGATTTGGATGAATTGCGCGCACAGCGCATGGCGCAATTAGTAAGTAAAGGCAGAACCATGTGCTTAGCCAATGTCAGCGGCAAACTTATTGCCAAATGCCAAAAATAGCAACAAAATAAAAAAAAAAATTTAAAAAAAAAATATAAAAACAATTTTGAGAAGCAAATAAATTGCATTAAGTACTTTGAAAGTTGTGTTTGGTTTATTTGGCAATTCGCATGACTCAACGTTTTCTGTTGTTGCTGGCTTGATGCACACCTGTGAGAGAAAGGGTATCCGCGTAATCAATATACCCTTCCATGCTTATCTAGAGTGGCGGCGCCGGCAACAATGCTGAAAAACAACAGGCTCAACAGGAGCAGATGCGCGCCCAGGAAGAAATGAAGCACTCAATACTCTCGCAAGTGCTCGATCAGCAGGCGCGCGCACGACGTAAGTAAACACAATTGGTACAGTGAAGCCTAGCTAGTAGCAAACTTTCGCATTTACAGTCAACACACTGAAAGTGAGCAAACCGGACAAAGCACAAATGTTCGAGAACATGGTCATACGTATGGCCCAAATGGGCCAAGTGCGCGGCAAACTGGACGATGCACAATTCGTGAGCATCTTAGAGAGCGTCAATGCCCAAATGCCACAGAGCAAATCCACGGTGAAGTACGACAGACGCCGCGCAGCCATAGACAGTGACGATGACGAAGACTATGGCTGCTGATTTGGAATGGAATTGCTTTAGTTTTCCCCTGCCAGCAACAGAAACACGCAACGGAATTTGAATTCGAAAACAGATGTGCTTTAGAGAATCCGCTAATTTTATCAACTATGTTTATTAAATGAAGAAAACAAGAGAAAGAGAAAGAGAGAGAGAGAGAAAGTACAGTGGGCCCTGACTTGTCGTTGATTTTTGTATGTATTAGTAATGGGCTTCCTATACTTTAATATGTGGCAAATCTTAATATGCTTTGTACCCATTTCTAAAGACGTTGGTATCCATTGTGAAATCAAATTTCTCCTATTTGAGTTAAGGCGTATGATAGGGAGATTAGAATCACAGACTTTTTTCAATATTCTCTTGCAGTATAGAAGGTATTATATACAACTGTCATACTAATAGTATAACAGCTTTCATACTACTGCCATACTAATAGTAAGACAGCTGGTTTAAGACTATCCTACTAATAATATAATAACTATTATACGACTGTCATAGTAATAGTATGACAGCTATTATACGACTGTCATATTTCACTATATCCTCACTATCATATTTCACTATAATCTGTCTCACTTTCTACATATTAGTTTTATGGCAAATTAATCCTATTCAATCGTTATCATCAAATGTAAGAATCTTCCAGACTTCCTTTTTCATGGAAACAACCTTTTAATAATTTTTAGAATTCGTTTCAAAATAATTTTTCATCTTGTTTCCTAAATAAGCCTTCTAATTTATATGCTTTTAAAGTAGATACTTCTTCCCGCCAAATACTTTTTTTATATAAGGATGAATCCTTTCATTTGAGAACAATCTCTTTAAAGTAGAGCTACTGTAAAGCTAATGAAAAGATGAGATTTTAAAAAATATCTCAGGAGACAAATGGGTTTTTATGTAAAAACTCTATTCCTTAAATATGCTCTCAAACCTACCAGCTGTTTGGGCTAATCAAGAACATACAGCTGTGTTCACAAAAATAGTAGTGAATATACAGCTGTGTTCATAAAAATAGTAGTGAACATACAGTTATGTTCATAAAAATAGTAGTTGCTGTTCAGTTGCACTACTATTTTTGTGAACACAGCTGTATATGTATATTCTTGATTTGTAGTCTATATGTCTATATAGTTATGCACACATAACTAATAAAACCTTAGGCAACATTTCCTCATTTCTGTTGGACATGTCGTAACGTATACAAACTCATTTAGGAAATCCAAGAAATCATTAGTTCAATTAGCAAAATGTAGTTTATGTTGTTTAAAATAAGACTAGATTTTGGCTTAATGCAAGTACATTGTGAATTATGAGAATTGCACTAACAATGGGATGAATTATTTGCTCGAGAGCAGTTGCTGCTGCTGCTCTGCATCTGCTTCTAGTGATCCTCCATATCGTGTACTCCTTGTAGTAATTCCTTCTGCTACTTCTATGTGACTAAATAGAAGCAGCAGTAGACTGCTCGAGCTCTATGCTTTCGTTTTGCTCTGTTGCTGCTACATCTTGCTATTCTCCAGCTGACTTCATCCTTATATTGCTCATTCCCTTGCTCTTCTCGTCATCCTGCTCTCTGCTCTACTCCTTCGCGTAAATCGTCCTCCTCCTCTATTCCTTCTTCATCTTGTAATCCTCCAATCTGCTCTACTCCTTCTTCTCGTGATCCTCCTCCTGCTCCTCCTCTGTGACCAGACAATCGCCACAGAAAATGGAATACATGATGAGTGAAAGAAAACCCAGTGGCAGGCCAAAGATGACAGTCATCAGGACCGGATTGCCACGCCACATTTCGCGCAGCGAACGCTTCAGCTCAAAGAGTGCGCGATTCACTCGTACGAAATACGTATCACCGCCATAGGCAGTGGCGCTCTCATTGCTAATTGATTCGAGGAAGAGATGCAGAGCCTGTGGCGTCATCTGCAGCGGATCATCATCGGGTATATAATGATGCTGGGTCGTGGAATTCAACGCTATCAAATGTGGTGTGGGCAATTGGTCCAGTATAATGGAATGTGCTATAGACGGATCGCCAATCTGAAAAAGTCAAATAATTCAATACGGAAATTTAATGAGGTTTGGTGCCATCTGCTTACCCAGCCAAATTGGAATTTGTCATGGTAACGCGGTCGATGCTTGCGTATGACACCCTCAACCATGTCGCGGAACTCCAGCTCATGCGTCGCTATCTGACTTAGCTTATCCTCCTGCACCACAGCGAGCACCAAGAACTTTTTCGTCTTCAGCAGCTGATGGATATTGAAGCGTGTGACCTTGGGGAACAGCGTGAAACGCTCCACATTCACCCATTGGAAGATGGTCTCATTGACATCATTTGGATCCATTTCGTGTGCCACATGTCCGTGTGGATAGAAATGATGCTGTTCCTCCTTGTAAACAATTACAGCGGGCAACTTCTCAAAATCAAAATGCTGTGCAGCAATCTCTTCGCTTGTCGCATAGAAGAAACCATGCTCCTGGTAGCCCTCGGCGGCCGCATAGTACGTATCCCAGACGACGCCTTGCTGTGCACCCACAAACATAAAGAAGATTGTATGGGAGCCCTTCAGCATATCCACGCTGTCTGTGCGGGTGACCAGCTGGACAGGTGGCCCCGACATCCTTAAAGCATAATCCACCAGCTCATCCTTGCTGCGATCACCATTGTAGTTGAACTCCATGTTGCCCTTGATGAACATTATGGTGGGATAGCCACGCACTTTAAACTCCCTTGCCGCAGCAGGATATTTGGTGCAATCCAATCGACCCACTCGAACATTCGTCGCATGGAGCGCCTGGGCGACGAGCGCGAAAATCGGCTCCGTCTTCTTGCAATAGCCACACCATGGGGCATAGAACATCACTAGCCATTGACCTTCATGGCGCACATCGATGAAGCGATCGCTTAGCTCAAGGACACGCGACGATATGGCCGGCGTGCCGAGGATCAATAGAAACAGCAATGGAAGACTCCAGCCCCATATTGATTGATGCATTGTGCTGGCTGCTGCAGTTGAATGTTGCTGAATGGTAATTCGTTCCTGCTATTGCATAATTAAGTACGTTTCATGCGGGCGCCTTTTTTGTTTTGTATTGTTGCACTGTCATCAATAATTTAATTAGCAAACAATGATAATTTTTCTAAAACAGAAAAAAAAATCCACCCCCATACTTCGTTGTTTAGCTCTATTGTGAATCAGTGATTTTCTGCACAAAATATCGATAGCTATAAGTATCACTTGCCAGCATTGTGAATGACATTGGTTAGATTGCGTACTTCACGATATATTCGATCGATAGGCGCAACTGATTTTTTTCTAATATTTATTTGGTTTACTTTTTACTTTTATTAATTAATTAATTATTATATAGTGTCACACTGTAGCTATATCGATAGCTATAACAATCGTTTACCCAGCGCTCTGACTGGAATTGTTTACATCGTGTTTTCTACAGTCTGGCAAGGCCAAAGCCAAACGCGCTCGACGCACGTGCGAATTTGTTTTCTTTAAGTAAAACTCAATTTTATGCCAGTTTTACAATGAAAGCAAACTTGCCCAACAAATCGCAAGGCACCGTCCAGGTGCACAATGTGCGTTTCTACACAATAAAGCCACGCGCCATTGTTTGTCTGGCCTACAGCAAGTCACTTAAATGCCTTGCACTCAGCCGGTGAGTAGGAAATTGATAAAAATAATTGTGAAA
Organism: Drosophila anceps; assembly: GCA_035045945.1. NCBI lineage: Eukaryota > Metazoa > Arthropoda > Insecta > Diptera > Drosophilidae > Drosophila > Drosophila anceps. The sequence continues at coordinate 7,297,154 of JAWNON010000186.1, read as the reverse complement.
TAATTAAATACAATTAATTTCCAGTGATGATGGCTCCATAGAGCTGTGGGACATGAACTATGCGCCCTATTTGGAAAAAGTCATACAACTAACGCCCGAGTCTCAGGTGGAGAACATGGCCTGGGCTGGCAAGCGACTCTTCTCGGTGGACTTGACGGGAAAACTAATTGAATGGGATCTGAATACGTTGCAGCCGCGCAACGTGCAATCGCCCACAGGCAATGCGCTGTGGTGCCTGGATGTGAATAGTGCTGAAACTGAGCTGGCTGTCGGCTCCGAGGAGGGACACATCAATATAATGAGCATTGAGCAGGACGAAATCAACTATAAATTGTTGTTCAGGAAGCAGGATGGACGCGTTCTTTGCTGCAAATTTGATAAGCCGGGCAAACGTCTCGTCACCGGTTCCATAGGCGCTGTGCGTATCTGGAGCGTAGCCAATGGACACACACTGCACACCATGACCCTCTCGGGCAAGGATGTCATAGTGTATACGCTGCAAGTGCTGCAGGATAATACAATTATAGCGGGCGACTCGGCGGGCTTTGTCACCGTTTGGAATGCAGCCAATGCCACCCAGCTGGAGTCCTGCAAAGTGCTCGAAAAGAATGTCTTCGCTTTGGCCATGAACGAGGAGGAGGATCGCCTGGTGTGCAGTGGCATGCGACCTCCGCTGATACGCGTGCTCAGCAAAACACAGATAAAGCGCGAAGACTCCGTTTGCGAACGCTGGATAAAGTTTCTGCAGCGCGAGGTGCACAGCCATTATGTCAAGGCGCTGCTTGTGATTGGGGATCGCATTGTGTCCGGCGGCCAGGATGGCCTGCTCTGCATCTCATCGAGCACCAAGGCGGGCGGCTATACTGCCAAATATGCGCCGTATCTGGCTGGCAAAAGCGCTGGCGTCGCATCGAGTGGAAATTTAGTGCTATTTCGCTATCCGCAACGTTTGAACTTGTGGCGTTTGGGCGTGCCGCATGAGGACACAACGGAGCATCAAGTGAAGCGTCTAGCTGTGGGCAGCTGCGAGCAACTGCAGTTGGAGCAGACGCCTGATAAGCTATTGCACCTCGTCGTCGGCCCCAATAAATTCATACAAGCCTCTGCCATTTCGCCGGACAGCAAATGGATTTGCTACTCAACGCTCGACGAGCTGCGTTTGAGTCGTTTACACTGCGAGCCGCTGAGCCTGCAGCGTTTGACAATGGATTTGCCCGCCGAACTGGAGCCAGCCAGATTTATATTCTTCGCCAACGATTTGCTGTGGCTGCTGCACGCGCCCACATCTCAAATGCGCTGCTTCACTCTGACTGAGCAACAGGTGGACTTTGCCTTCAGCATCGATCTGAGCAAAGAGATCAAATCACCGATTAGCCTCGTGGAGCTGTCGCCATGTGGCAAATACCTGATCGTAGCTAGCACCAATCACTTGATTGCCATTTGGCAGCTGCGTGGCAAGAAGTCGAGGCATTTACTCAATCTGCCACGCTACAAGGCGGGCACCACAGCGCTGGCCATGCACGCGGGCAGGCCAAACCTGGTGGCTGCCTATGCGGACGGACGCATTGTGGAATACGATGTGCTGGAGCGTCGCTTTGTCTGCGAGACCGAACAGCACTTTGTGCCCAATGCGCATTTGCACAGCATTCGAGGCTTGCAGCTGGATGCCAACAATCCAAATATTGTCATTGTCTACGACGAGGTGCAGCTGTATGTGCTGGAGAGCTACGAACAGGAGCAGCAGCAGCAGCAGCAACAGCAACCGTTGCTGCCAAAAGCCAAAAGGCTGAGCAAGTCGCTGGAGTCAACGAAACTAAAGAATTATAGATTGAAAATGCGACTCAATCGACAGGTGAGTCGCACAAATCTTTCTGATTTACAAATTTTAATTTATAAATTTTTTGCTTTGCCTCCTTGCAGCATCTGCTGCAGGTCTGCAGACTCAACGATCAGGAGCTAGTGACAATTGGCATGCAGCTGAGGAATTATTTGCATATGCTGCCTCCGGCTTATCAGCGCAAGAAGTTCGGCGTTGCGTAGTTAGCAATTCACTGTACCACTACAGTAGTAACTAGTTAAGTTTGTATAAAGCAAAGTAAATGCAAAAACTGTTGATCGAATTGCATGTATTTCCAAGCAGAATTTATGTTACAGTGGGCACTCGCTAAAGGTGACAAAATGTACTATGCGAATCAAAGCATTAGCCACTCTAGCAGTACAGTAGTAACTAGTTAAGTTGCCAAGTTATTTGGGTTTTAAATCATCAGGGCATCTACACAGTAAGTACTCGTTAAGCATGCCAAAACGTGTAATGCCAATCGATACGTTTACCACTGTAGCAGTACAGTAGTAACTAGTTAAGTCGCTCAGTTATTTGGATATAATTAAAAGCATTTAGATTGTCAAGGCATAAGTCCCATCATACAGTAGGCACTCCCTAAGCATGCCAAACTGGGCCGCGCTTACCACTGTACCGCTAAAGTAATACCTCATCAGGTTGGTCTAATTGTAGCTAATTGTACAGTAAGCACTCGCTAAGCATGCCAAACTGGGCCACGCTTACCACTGTCCCACTACAGTAATACCTCATCGGGTTGGTCATGTTCATCAAGCCATAAGTACTCGCTGATGATCGTACAGTAGCCACTTGCTAAGCAAGCCCAAATATGCCTTGCCACTACAGTAATACCTCGTCAAACAAACTGTTGTTCATCATCAAAACTGAATGCCTTTGGCTTGTACGTAAAATTTGTTCAGAAATTTGTCGACTGTCAAGCAAGAGAGAGAGAGAGAGAGAGGGAAAGGGAGAGAAATTTGTGGTACGGTGCACACTGGCTACACATGCCAAATGTGCTATGCAATTCGTTTCGTTTTGTTGTTCTGTTATTTTGCTTTATTTTCTTTTTTTTTTTTGATTTTGGTTTTACACTGTCTAGCCAACGTCTAGACAAGTGCATACCACACAGACAGTCGAAAACGAACACACGCAGCGCAAGAGTGAGACGGAGACAGAGCGACAGAGAGAGGGAGAGGGAGAGCGAGGGAGATGGCAAGCGAGTATGTTTGTTGCACAATTCAACTTTTAGCTCAAAAACTCATTGGCCAGCTAGGCCCTATCAAAACCGCTCTAACCACCCGCACCACCCTCGCCGCACCACCCACCGCCGCTGTCTGTGGCTAAAAGTATCCTGCAGCCATATTCCAAATGCAGTGGCATTGCCTGTTCCCGTTTGGGTCCTCTGGGCTTCTCCTCCATTTGCATACAAATTTTTCTAGTTTTTTGTATTTGCTTCTTTCTATAGTTTTTTTTTTTCGGCATCCGCTTTCCTGTTGCGGTTGTGGGCGTGCCTGTTGGGCATTTGTCGGCCGCATTTCCATTTGCATGAAGCGTCAAGCGACGCCAACCGACAGACGCTGCCAAATGGACATAAATAATCACTGATGGAAATTGTTTAGCTTTTCAAAATCGACGTCAAGCATTTAAGCCTAAGCTGAATTGCCATTTGCCCACCGGCAAATTGAGCTTTAGAAAACATCTATAAAAGCTTTTAAGAGCAATGCAACACCTAATAGTTTATGGCTAGGACTTTAGGTTAAGGGTTAAACAAGCCGCTTCGAACCCTCATCATTATAGAGAGCTTTGAGCTTCGAAGTCGAATTAAGAGTTAGCCAAACTTTTTTAGCATTCATTATCGAGAGCAAAGCTTATCTTTAATTAGTTTATTATATATTCAGCTTATGGCATCATTAGCCTAAAGCTTTTACACATGAGCTTGTCAATTATCTATGATAAACTTCATTGAAAAATGTTGATAAAAAAGATGATAGCTAAAAAGAGCAAAATTTGCTGTTTATATAATTTGTATAGACTTTTCTGTATTGACATAAATTGGCCTATGAAAACTTTAATGAGTTTTAAAGCTTTTGATGTAAGGAAAGATTCTATTTAACAACAGTTGTATTAGCATAAGGAGTTTATATGAGAATAACTAAACAAAAAGCTTTCAACTCCATTTCGAGCGTCTTCAAAGCAGTGTAAGTGGGTCAAAAGCTGCTGAAAAAGCTTCGCTTAAGAATTTAATACATGTTCTGATAAAGCTTTGCCTGGAAATTGAATACCAAACCAACAGGAATTGAAAGCTTGTACTTATATATACTAAAAGCTCAATAATTGATCAAGTCTTCGCCAGCGCATTTGCCGTTAAAAGAAGCAGATGTTTTGACTGTCTCGCGACCTGTTTCTCAATTATTACGCATACGCCACTTGTGACTGCACAAAAAGAGCTCGAGCGCCCACAAATTAGAAAAATACAAAGCGCCTATTGAATTGAATCACGCCCTTTGCCCACATTGAGGCATTAAAATGCACTTAAGCAACGGCAGCGGCAACGACAACGGTTCAAGCCACAAGCCGCAAGCCAACGACAGCTGCACAGGTGACCAAGCGGGGCGTGGCAGGCTGCGGAGTATAGGCAGCGAAAACTTATGCAAACTACGCGACCAAATACAACTCAACTCAAGTCGTAGTCGCAGTCGAAGTCGAAGTCGAAGTTGCAGTCGAAGTCGAAGTCTACAAAGGAGGCGACTGAAGTCGCGTCTAGACAGCCAGTAAAAACTTTGGGCGCTGGGCAAACTTTGCAGCTGCCAACAACAACAACAGCGGCAGCAAATAGAAATGCTCGAAGGTGAGATTGCCAGACTAAGAGATTCCCTGTAGAGGTCTGCAAGAGTTACTGAAACTAGATTTAGTCACAAGTTCTTAGTTCTTGTAAAGTCCAAAATGCCTTGCAATATAAGTTTAAAATCGATATATATCGATGGTATCGTATAGAAAAACCGCAAAACAGTTGCTGGTAATCGATAGAATCGATGGATAACAAAAGTTATCAAGCTGTAGGCCTGCTCATGACCTATTTGAAAGTTTGCAAAGGCTTTGCTAGCAACTGTTATCAGCTGCCCTTGCTGCAGCTAGTCAATTACAGGGTATACGCACAACAATGCAGCTGAGGCGGCGACAACACATTTTGCGCCTTTCGCTAGTGAATTGCAAGTCTGGCTCGGGCTCAGCTTCTGGCGGCCTGGAGGTCTGGGCAAAAGTTGAACGCGCTGACACGGCAGACATTGTGACGACGTCGGCGAATGGCGAACAATGCCTCAAATTGACATTTAATTGGTTTGCAAATTAGCCCGCTGCCAGGAAGTGAGCACGCCTTCAGCTGAAGCTGCAAATGGAGTTGGGCGATGGGAGTTGGAGCCGGGAGTTGGAGCTGCTAGCAGACGCATTGGAATGCAGCCACAATGATGCAGTGCATCAACTCTCTGCATCTCTCTCTCTCTCTCTCTCTCTCTCTCTGCAAGCAAAATTGACGCAGTCTAAGCAAGTTGCAGCTGGAGGCTGGAGGCGTGTCAGTTTGTTAATGCTTAACCCCAACGCCAAATAAACAAGGGCGCGCAAATTGGCCGCTAATGAACGAAATGAGATAAAGCTTAATTTGCATTTAATAATATTAACGCGTCGCTTGTGGCACATAAAAGTGGCAACACGGCGCTCGAGCAGGGGGGCAAGCGGTTTGTGCTCGACAGACAGAGAGGGCAATAGCATAAATCGTATGCGGTTGTCATGACGCTGCATGCGACCCCTGCAGCGGTCTAGACAGCGAGACAAGAACTGCCGCTGCTGCTCCTGCTGCCAGAGGACACGCTAAGGACAAACGTGGCTGTCTGCTAGCCGAACGAGCTGAGTGAGTGGGGTGAGTGGGATGAGGGGGGCTGCAGACGGGGTGTTAGCTCGTAACTTTTGAATGCAGCTGAAGCTGATTGAATTTTATGCTCAACAAAAAAGCAAATCAACTTAAGTTTCAACGTGCCATCAGCTACTCCTGGCGAGAGAGAAAGAAAAAGTCCACCATCTAACTAACTCCGATGCACAAAGAAAACTTCTGCTAAAGCGCCTGCCACAGCGGGACACTCTAAGGTCATTTGTGGGTGGCCAGTTGCGCGCAAGGGCGGGCGTGGCAGAGCTGCAATTCAACTTGGCTTTTCCTGGGATTTGGCCAAGTCTTCGCGTCAGCAACTTTTGTGCACTATTCGGCTGCAATTGCATTTTGTCCTTCGAAAGGACAAATGCACAATAAACAAGGAAGTAACTGCAAGTCAGGGCAAGCGGAAAGCATTCGAATGCACGCAGCATCACATATATATGTATATGTATATGTATATGTATATGGTTATGCTTCCTGAAAGCGCAGTCAAAATGTGCGAGCAGACAGCCAAGCGCACGTTTTATGATGCGCTAAATGTACACTGGGCAAAAAGATTCGAAGTGAGATGGAAGAAATGAGAACGGAAATGCTTGAAAAATAAAACTTAAATATTTTTTGATGACTTCAGCTGATCAGCTTTGTAAAATAGTATGTAATACATATATTTTTATAATAATAAAATATTTAATATATATATTCCTAACTACATATGATTAAAATATATAGAATTCAACGCGTATAAAGATTTATGCTAATAGAACTGTTCGAGCATGAACATGTGGCTGACTCTACATCACCGAAGAAGGAATTGTTTGCGACGAGAGCAGTTTCTTTATGATCATTCGGTTTATGATCATTCCCAAAGTCAAAACCATCGCATATAGCGATATAGGTAAGTTCCTTGACCCATACGCTTCAATTATATGCCTTGCGAGACCATGGCAATAGTCGCAAGTTACTTTTAAGAAAGGGAATGCTCATTTGTAAGAAGAGTGTTCCAAATAGATAAGAATGTTTTCTTCGTTACGACGATCAGATCACCATCATAGATCGCTGTAGGTCAAATATCTAAGTGCATAGATCGCTGCAGCTCACACATTAGAGTGCAGCACAGATCAGCTCAGCATACTGCGAACCGTAAAATGCTCAGACACAGCAGAGCGACGATCAGTTCGATCAAACATCGCTGTAGCTCAATCATCAGTGCAGCTTTAATCGCTGTGGCTCACATATCTGTTTCGCCAAGCATTGCAATTATGCAGACTTCCTTAACTTTATTCCCTATTTTCATTCCATCAATTCTTTCAGTGTAAAGAACCACCCAAGCCACAAAACCCGCTTATCAACGCATAGGTATCTAAACTAACTTAAGCCAAGAAAACTTTTAGCTGTCAATTTCGCATTTGATGCGCAGGCTGCCAACCCAGCTGAGAGTTGATAGCAAAAATTTGGAAAACGGCATTGCTCAAGTAGGGGTATTCCCGCAGCTAGTTAAGCCACCAATTTATTTAGTGGTGCGTGCAGAATTGCGGTTATAATTTTAATGTTATTGCTAGCCACGACACAAACACTCTCACACACACACACACACACACACACACACACACACACACACACACACACACACACACACACACACACACACACACACACACACACACACACACACACACACACACACACACACACACACACACACACACACACACACACACACACACACACACTTTTTAACCACTTTTCCCACAACAGCAAGAACAACAATAAAGTGCATGAAAAAGAAGCGAATTAACAAGTGAAACGGAACGTGCAACAGTCGCTGTTGTTGCATTGTTGCATTGTTGCAATGTGCTGTGTGTGATTTTGTGTACGCGCTTCGTTTGCAAGTGGAAACCGCAATTTAATTAAGCCAACAAAGCCAGCGACCAAGGCGTAGGGAGCAAGCGGTAGTTAGCCCGGCCAACATCATTATGAGCCAGCAGCAGCAACGCCTGATAGACACATGCGTCGATGCCAAGGGGAAGTGGTGGCATGCAGTCACATAGACATGGGTACGGCTGCTGCTGCTGCTGCTGACCGCAAAAGAGTGCACTGAGAGAAAATTCTCAGCTAGATTCAAAATTCGAGATTCGTTGTTTGCAGGGATTGCCTGACTAGGAATTAGCCTTGACTCAAGTATTTACGCTTTGCTGTCTGCTCTACAACAGCAATCCTTAATTAATCATTGTCATATAGTTCAGAAGAACTTACATACAAATTTTCTTGGGTCTAGCTTTAATAGTTCTCGAGCAATGCTCAAAAAACCAAATTTCTTCAACGAATTTTTTTCGATATAAAGCAAAGATGAGTAAATATTGAAAAACGGATTCAAAAGAACTTGCATACCAATTCTTATGAATTTAACTCCTGTAGTTCTCGAGTTATGCTTAAAATACCAAAATTGCTAAAGCGAGCTGTATCCATATAAGGCAAATATAAGAAGTTTTTGATAAAAACTGATAAACACACTCTTTATTTATACAAAATATCTTTGATTAGTTGTAGATCTAACTACGTATCACTTAAAAGAAGCATTTTAAATGTTTGCCTATGAAGAGCAGAGAGCTGAAAGTCAGTGCATAACTCAAGTTTTCAAAACTGAACTAAAAAATTCATAAAAAATGATTAAATATTTTTACGCTAAACACAACTAAACTTGAAAGAGAGCATTGAGTTTTTAGAGTATATTGAAGCTTAATTAGACAACGATAAATAGCATATAAAACTCTCTCAGTGTACATGAGACCTACTTAAAACTGACATGAATACTAATTACCTCCTTTAAGTCATGTCTTTAAATCAAGTTTCAAACAATACTAAAACCTCAACATTTTTCATTTTATCTAAGTTTGCTTTTCATTTAAACAAAATCGAATTTTGTTACAACTTTCACTTGATTATAAAAAAAAAAAAAAAAAAAAAAAAACAAAACAAATATTCAACCGACTTTCGCTCAGTGTATTCATTGTGGCCTTTTGACTTGCTGTCGTCAGCTCTTATGTGCCGCTGCGGTTGCTGTTGACGTTGTCATTCGGCCAGCTCCACTTGCATGCTTCGACTCCAGTCTATCCCACAATTTGGCCCCATTTGACTCTACCCGCTTTCTAGCTGCCCCTTGCAACATTGTTATTGCAATAATTTGATTAAATTGAACGCTTTAAGTGATTTGCATTTAAAATTTCAATCAATATGTTGCGACGGCTGCTGCACCACCTGTAGCCGCACACAAAAAGGAAGTCGTCTGGCGCCATCAAGCTGCGCCTCTATCTCTCCTGCTTTCCCTCTCTCTCTCTCTCTGTCTCTCTCTCTCGCTCTATCTCTCTCTTTCTGTTCCACTCTTTCACTTGTGTGTCCGATGGTCTAATCATGCAGAAAGCAACCAATGTCTGGCTCGTCTGACGACGAAAATTGCTCACTTTGCTGGCGGAAACCATAAACCGTTGCAAGTGGTCAAGCCAAGCTGCAGCCAGACTGCACCACCCAAACCACAGCAACCGCTCCTACCGCCGCCAGTGCACCGTTAAAGTTGTCGGAAGGATGTGTTGTCGGCCAACGCCCACTGTTCCAATTGCATTAAGTACTAAATTATTTTGTCGCCTCGCTTCGCACACAGTCACGCGTTGTCCAATCGGAATTGACGGCCAATTGGTAACGTTCTTTGCCTGGCTATAAACTTATTTAAACGATCTGCCGGGGTTTCGATAACGGAATTTGTCTCTGTTAGAGCTTTACTGGTTGTTTATATTGTTTATATTATTCATATTGTTTTTGGATTTCAAACATTTTGCTAAATTTACTAAAAAGTTGGCCTTTAATATCTTCAATTTATATAACTTCTATACTTCTTATAACTGTCTTATATACTCTCTTAGGCAGTCTCATCAACTAGTTTGTGGTATATCATTTGTTTTACGACTTTTAAGGTATAAACTTCTTTTCAAATTCATGTCAAATGTTTAAGTTAACAAGGAGACTGATCTGATGAGGAGTCCTGAACAAGTTAATACCCTTCAAGTCCTCATTCAAATAGTCTAGCTTTCAGCCAAAATTGCATTATTAAACTAGATAAAACTGGAATTCTTGTACGGTATACATGGCTATGTAATACCATGTAAGCTGTGTTAAAAATATTCAAGATTCGTTGAGAATGACTTTACGACACTTTATTTATCCTAAAATATTTATGAGAATAATATTGTTTTAGTGAGGAATGCATTACTAGTTAATACCCTGCACACTCTGTTACAAATACTTAAAAATTTAATGAGATTGACTAAGCTAGACTGCATATATACATATATGTTCTAGGATATTTATTAAATTTATAGTATTTGTGGGGTATACATGACTAGTTAATACCCTGCAAGCCTTGTTAAAGTTTCAGTCAGAATCACATTGCTAGACTGGCTTAGTCGTTTAGTGGGATCTACTCTACTAATTAATATCCTGCGACAGCATATTTCACATATTCCAGCTCTAGCTAGTATCACATAGCTGGACTATATTAATATAGTACATAGGTATTTACTTACAGAGTTTCCAGTTGTGTCCTTCTGCTTGTAAGGGCTAGCATACTACACATACTGTCCCTATCTATCAAAATGCAAAAAAACTTAACAATTTTCAATTGTATTTTCGTTTAATGCAGCAAAATGTATAAAACTTAATTTTTATTACATAATTCACTATACAAACAGGGTATATACTAGTCGTTTTGTGCTTAATATTCCAATTTATTTTTCTTTTTTAGTTTCTTGCTGATTGCATTTCTAGTTGTAGTTGTTGCATAAAGTGCAGCCTTTTCTTCTAGTAATTATTGCAAGTTCTCATTCCCAACTTGAGTTACAGCTGCAGCTGCAGCTCCAGCATCATCAGCATCTTCACGTTTGCATTGTTCTTAGCTAACATGAACAACAACAACAACATCGTCAGCATCATCATCATCATCATCATCAGCGTCGTCGTCGTCGTCGTTGTCGTCGCGTCTCTGGCTCCTTCCGGCGTCATTTTTGCAGTGGAAACTTCCTGATTTTGGCTTAGGCGCCGTCTGCTGCTTAAATGTGTATGTGTGTGTGTGTGTGTGTGTGTGTGTGTGTGTGTGTTATTTTGGCCAAAAAGCCCTGTCTAAGGACTTTTGTCTGAGTGGATTTTGCCCTGCAGTTGATTTTTGTTGTTCATGTTGTTGTTATTGTTGTTGTTGCTGCATTAATTCATGCAATTTCGCATGCAATTTTCACGTGACTTCATTTTTGAATTTCAAGTTTTATTTTCCTCCACTTTGCTAAACGAAAATAGCTCATGGAATTCAACCAACTCCACAACACAAACAACAACTCTACACTACTCTTTATATATATATGTACACTGATTTATATATATGTATATATATATATATATATATTAATCTGGCCCGATCTTAGCTACAAAATTATGTTCTGTTGTCTTTTGAGTTAGTTTTTTTTCTGTTATTTTTGGACTGAGAAAAGAGCGTGAGAGCGCCAACTTTGATAGTCATAATGAACAGGGGCGGGGCAGAGAGAGAAAGGGAGAGATTGAGTGTGAGTGTGAGTAAGAGAGAGAGAGAGAGAGAGGGAGCGAAGCCCTTATCCCGAATAAGTTGAGGCTGGGACTTTGGTAGGCGGAGCTGTAGCACGCTTCACGCTTGATTTTCATGCGCCTGTTGTTGTTTGGCCATAGAGAGAAAACACACACACACACACGCACGCACACGCACACTTATAGCGACACAAAAACAGATGAGGAAAATGCTTTTCAATTTATTTTTAAGTACGAAAATAATTTTGTTGTTTCTTTTTTTTGCTTTTTTTGCTCACGCAAAATAGAAGCAAAAACAACAAGCGGTAAAAATAAGGCACGACACACGCCCGTCTCGCTGTCGTCGGCTAAGATCCTACACACCCCCCGCTCCACGGCAGCTCCTCCTGATCATATGCTATATATATATATATATATTTATATATATATAAGTATACACGGTTTGCCGTCGTGTGAAATATATTGGAGACAAACGGGCACTTTTTATATGTTAGCTGCAAAAACTAAGTTTCAGTACGGCGCAGGTTTGCGAAAAGATCGCAGCGCAGCGAAGTGCACACAGTGCAAATTGTTTTCTTTTTTGGCCTTAACTAACGGTAGACGTGTACGAGACGCGCCCACGCACACACACACACACATATATGTGTATATATCTATATAATATATATATATGCTCATTCATAATCAGTTTTCGATATAGAAATAAAGAAGGAAGCAAAATATAAAAAAACTGTGAACTTTTTACAAATTGTCGCGTTGTCCGTGCGCGTGTGTGTGTGTGTCAAGTGGATTTCAGGTGTGCGTGCCTGTGAGTGTGTTAATGTGTATCTGTATGTGTGTGTGTGTGCATAGTTCCAGTTGATATCTGCCAATTGGCATTCCAACTAGACGACCGGCGCATTCTTTGCTGTCATGTGCGAAATTCTTTCACTTGATTAGACCCGGCGACCCGGTTCGATTCGTTTCGGTTCGGTGCGGTGCGGTTCGGTTCGTATCGCTCTCTCTCTCTCTCTCTCTCCAATTTTTTTGTTATTGTGTTTTTTTTTTTTGGCTTCGGTCCTTTTTTGCGGTCTCGTGGTCTTTCATCGATTTACGCAGGAATTCGCTGAATTTACGTTTGCTCAATGTCAAATTGGCGTTCGGCTTTGGTATGCGATACACAAAATACACTACAAATACAGCTATAGAGTATAGGAGATTCCTTTTTTCTTCGGCTAACCGAAGTCCTATTTTTATCTTTATTTAGAAAAGTATAATGTAAATTTTAGTTTAAGAAAAAAAATTAATTCACAGACTCTAAGAATTTTATATTCCACACAAAAAAATAAATTTAAATATTAAAAAAAAATTAAAAAATTGTTAAAAAAAAAAAATAAAATAATAATACTATAAACTATGAAAAATAAAAAGAATAAAATAATTTTATAAATATAAGACAAATTAAAAAAAAAACAATTCAATAATAATTATATATTAATAAAATATAACAGAAATAATTTGAAAAGTTTTTAATTTTTGCATGTAACTTTCTTAAACGAAATCAATATCAAAAGCATTAGGCAAAATAATATGCCCTAACTCTCTGGCATATCATTATAAACTCTATAAGCCATAATTTCTCCCTTTGACACGATGCATCATAGACAATATACCCCAAGTTAGAGCACTTAAACCAAATTCAACTGGCATTGTCATTCGACTGAATGCAACTAACAAATGCCGCCGGCTGTTATCGATAACATTTTGTTATCGTTGCACATTGCTACAAGTTTTTTTCCCGCTCGCTTTGCTTACTTTTGGCAACCCTTTATTGTAGCTGCGTCTCGCTCGCACTCGGCCGAATTCCTGCGTTAGCGTCTCTTTCACTTTTTGTTACCGAAATAAATTCAAGAATTTAGCGACTTGTTTAAAAATAAACTGGAATGTTTTTTTTCTCTGTTTAATAGTTGTTTTTTTATTTTCTTTTTTTTTTTTTTTTTTGAATTAGCTTAAAACGCCTATGGCCGAAAAGCATTTGTTGTTTGGCAGGGCGAAATATGGTATTTCCGGTCAAGTTGTTGGATTTGTTTGGGCATACGCATGCAAATTGCTTTTGACACACTGTGCAGCTAAGAGCAGCACTTGTCAGCACTTTTTCAGCTTCTTCGTCTTCTTCTTCTGCTGTTGCGTCTGCTTTCGACGAAAGGGGTTTATACACTTATTAATTATGGGTCTGAGCGAGTTTTTATGATCGCGCATAAATTGCAACTGAACGTTGATCCCAGAACCAGAAGCAGAAGCAGGAGTCCGTGACGTGATAAAAAAAAAAAATAAAAAAAAAGAAAACAACAGACAGACAGAGACAGCGGCTGAGGCAGAGGCAGAGGCTGCAGCGGGCGCAAATGAAGAGGCAATCAAATAAATTGCAAAAACAACAAACACAAAAAGGAGATCAACACAAAAATATATCGCAAAAGAAACAGTAGCCGCGTCTCACTTCATGTGGAGTGGAGTGGAGTGGAGAGATGATTAGAGGGGGCAGCAGGAGGCGGTGCATACAGGAGACAATAACATTTGTAGCCGCTGATTATAATGATGATGCTGATGATGATGAGGCTGAGTGCTGCTGTTTCATACCACTGGAATTTCAATAAGAAAACAAAAACAAGAGCAAAGAAAAAATTTGTCTGCGCCAAAGTTGAGATACTCTGCGGAAATATGATTATATATAGACTTTTGCCTTAATAAATCTATATAATATTATATAATTAGCAATGTTAAGTGAAGCTGAGAGGGTTGTTCAGCTAAGGCAGCACACTTTTGATAGTAGAAATTGGAAAATATCATAGCTGTTAGTTAGGTTATGTAAAGCTTACCTTCAAGAGATAGACAGATAGATATAACATCATCTGATCAGGCATATATATGTATATATATAATATATATACATATATGTAGAATTCATTATATAGTCTAAGTTCTCTCATATACCCTTTGGCAGTGCATTAAAAAAAAACTACTTAAGTCTGATCATAAAATTTGAGTTGAGTATGGAAATGAAATTGAGTTTTTTAAGCTGTCGCGACTTTTGGCTTTGTTTTGCTGCTGATCAACTTGCCATGCCCCAGCCAATCCTCAACTGTTTGTTTGTACATCAATCTGTGTCTGAGACGTATTTTTATTTGCAGTCATATCAAAGTGAAATGCCAGCGATCTGGCTACATATTAAACGAACCAGCCAACTAGTCAAAATGTCTATCCAACTGTCTTCCAGTCTGTCTGCCTGTCTGTCTGTCTGTCTGTCTGGCTGTCTGCCTTTGCCTCTGACTCCAATGACAATTAGTGAGCAAAACAGCGGCTAAAGTCTGTAGAGAGGCACAGAGAGTTGTTGTCTCTATATCGAAATCGTGCATCATGAATATAAAATGCCAGGCAAAAGTCATTCCACCTTTTTTTTTTTTACTCTTTGCCCAGGCAGCGGGACAGACAGAAGCGAAACAGCAAAACAGCAACTATGCCATTAATTTAGCTACTTTAATTTTAGCCTATTTTTGTTGTCGCTTGTAATCTTTCGTCATATAACAGCAGCAGCAGCAGCAGCAACAACAACAACAACAACAACAACAACAATGCAACAGGCGTGGCAAGCTGAGTGGATAGACATAAGCACAAAACCTAAGCATAAGCCATCAGTGGGGGACAATGCTGTTGTCTATGTGCGTCTTCTTGTTGTTGTTGTATCTTATATATTTAGCAAACAACTAAGAATGTTGCTGCTAGCGGCTATAACCAGCTGCATAATACCCGGCGATGCAGCTAAAGTACAAAACGTGCTTAAGCTTTTGAGTCAAACGTTGAAGGAACTCAAAGTTGGTTAGGGCTAAAGTATTTTCTGACTTGCCACGCCCTCTTTAAGCATAGCTATACAGTCTAAGTATTCCTTCAGTTAAGCATATATACAATTTTAGGTATATCTAACCAATGAACTACCTCAAGCAAATCTAGAAAACTTGAACAGATTAATAAAAAACTGTCTGCAATGCCTATATACCCACTTTGCGCTGCACTGAACGAGTGCTTGCAAACGCACGACAACGTGGATGATAATAAAAGTGAAGTCTACGCGAAGTGCAACATAAATTTGTGCAAAATATTGCGCATACGCACCGCTTGCCGTGCGCTTGTTTTGTGTGTCTTGGCAAAGAGTGCCGACATAGACATACACACACACACACACACACACACTAGCACACATGTTGCGTTATTTATGCCCGCGTCTGTTGCTGATCAACAGCCACATACCCTTTGCTTAGGCCCCGCCACCCCTCTCCGCTCTAAGTGCCTTGCTGTGGGCAAAGTTCTGGGCGGGAGATGTTGGGAAATCATGTTGCGACAGAAACATTGTAACAGGGACAGACGACAACAACGAAGACGAAAACAAAAACAAAGGAAGCAGTCGAAAGAAAAAATAAAACAGCAAATAACAACACAAAAAGTGGGCGACCACACAACAGCGTGCACTGAGAGAAAAATGATAGCCAATGCCAATGTTGAGTAGACGTCGGCCGAGGATAGTTTGCGATATTTGAGCAGGGTATATTTTGTTTTAGCATTTAAAGTTTACTGGCGAGAAAACCCTCAATTCAATTTCATTATTGAATATCAAGCATACGCCAAGTTGAATCGCCTCCAAGTAACTAAAAGCGTTTTCCTTGTTCAAATTGCTAATATTTTCATAATATTTCAATAGTTCACAGTCTGCTAAGCTCCACCCTATCCAGAATATAAACTATTTATATAAACTTCACATTATCAGAATGTAAACTATTTAAGGCCTAAACATATATTTTATCCAGAATTCATTCTACTTGCTTTAGAAATATTTTCTAGTATGTCCACTAAAATGTCAACTAATTGTACACTGAAGCTATGGAAAATTGTTGGGAATATATATATATATATATATATATATATATATAATTTATTTGAATAAATAACTAAATCATTCTGTTCGCTGTTCTCATTCTGCTTGTCTCGAAAACTTGAAATCTATAAAATTGTAGTATAATAAAAGAAATTGTTTAGCTTTTTAATCAATATCACTTACCAACAACTCTAAATATATATTATCAATATTATTTACTAAATATCCATAAAAATGTATCTTAAGACTGGGACGCCCTCAATAACTACAGTCGAACTTGTGGCCTGGGCTCTCAGAGAGTAAACATAATTAACAATTATCTCCATTACATATTTCTCTGAAAAATCTCTCCGCTACTTTTGCCTCTTTTGTTTTCCAACTCTTTTACCTCTTTAATCTTCATTTTACCTTTGTTTTAACATCTTTTGCTTTTTCCTGAACAACTTTTGCAGTCGGTGCGCATTGGGTCAGCTTTGTTGGGGCTTCAATTGATGTTGCACTGTGGTCGCCGTTGTCGAGTGCAGTGAACTATCAATTCGCATACAGTTGACGCTGTGGCCCCCACGCATTCAGCCAAAGGCGCCGCGGGGGCCCGCTGTACAAGCACACTGTTAGCGTTCAATTTAACGCTACTGGCAACAATCATATTGTGGTCGGCGCAAGCCCTCGCGGTGCCCATGCACAGACGCGCCAATAGTCCAGACTATGCCCATAGGCAGAGTATTGCATACTTGCGGGCGCAGCAGGACAACAACAACAACCGGAGCAACAGCAACCAGAGCAACAACAACTTGAACAAAATCTGTCGGACATGCGAGCAGAGCAAGAGCAGCCGATTGTCAATGCAACCATATCGCAAACCTATTGGAAACGTCGCAAGTGGAAACGCTGTGAGTGAAAGTGTATATAGTGGTGCATACGATACGCTCAGCGTTTCGCACAGTGTATATAGTGCAAATAATAAGTTAGATTTAATTATAAACGGCAGCCAGAGCAAAGTGTCGCCCAAACATAATTCGCTGCCAGCCACAAATTTACCTAATAAATTACCAACAACAGCAACGGCAACAACAGCAACGGCAACTGTTGCAACACGCGCCTATTTCTCGGTGCCCGTTTTCGCCTTTGCCACGCCTCTTGAACGTCGCGCCGCGTCGCACTCGACTGCCATTGGGCCCTCGGCATTCGGTTCGCCCGCGTCCATGTTGCTGCCATATCAAATTAATCAACGTGCTACATTGTTGCAAGCAACGCAAACGGCAACAACAATTGCAACGGCAACGGCTGCGCCTCATGTGCCAAGAGCAACAACAACAGCAGCAACAGCAACAGCAACAACAACAACAACACGCAACACTCTGCATGCTGCGCATCGAATTTTTAATCGTGATACAGTCCGAACAGCGACCAACGCATCACCTTTGACACCACAACAACAGCAACATCAACAACAGCAACAACAGCAACAGCAACAACAGCAACAACAGCAACAACAACAATCTACAACAATTTCAACAACCACAGCACGAGTCGAATTCATACTCTATACAGAGCTATACGAAGAGAATTCCGACATCGACACAAATTCAGCGAACAAGCAAAGCTTTTGGCACAAATACGGTGAGTAGGTAACATTATCAGAGTAATGAATGCATAAAGGAGCTTGGATATATATCCACATGCATATATATGTATTCAAATACATATATGTAGTATATATCGATAGAAAATATGTTATCGAATTATATAAATTTTTCTTCAAGCCCAAATTTAAAAGGCAAAATTCATGTAGTGTCTCCATTCCTTACCCTTAACTCGATCAAAACTGAATGAACTTTGCCAAAACAATGGCTTTTTCTGCATTATTTGCCCTCTTTAGTAATTCTACATTTCATAAATTATTTTTTCATTTCATTTCATCATTTTCTTTTGTGGGAATATATTAAGGTGAAAAATCATTTTCCTCTTTTTTTTTATTTAAATGGAATTTTATTGACTTATGGTGAAATAAAGAAACATTTGAAGTACATTGAAAAACTAGTAATATTGAAATAAATTTTTTTTAATTTTAAAAACAAATATATATAAAAAAATAGATATTAAAAATATAAAAATAAAAACTTGAAAGAATATTTAAAATATGTTTAAGAAAAATATCTTACAAAAAAATGTTTTTTGTTGTTTTTACTTTTCTGGTTTTAAAATTTTTCTTTTTAATATTTTTTAAAATTATTTTCATAATTTTATTTTTTTGGAAAATAAAAAAATTTGTTTAGGTAAATAGAAAAATTGATTCCTCTTAAAATATTATTTTAAACGAAAATATACTCTATCATTAAAAAAAAGTCTTTTAGACTTTTTCCTCTTTCTTATAGTTTTTTTTTTTTATATGCATGACCTTCAGAGTCCATTTACAAGCTTTCCAGATTTCTAGAACTAAATCACAGCTCTTAGTTGCCTTATGTCATTTGCCAATAATATCAATTACTGATATAAAGCTCCACTCGCAGCTGTAAAGCTCCACTTATTAAGAGGGGGAAACGGTTTGTTGACTTGCTATGAAGATGTAGATGTGGGTTTGCTTGAACACAGCTGCCGCTGGTTAACATAATTTTCGTGGGCATTTTTGCAACTCATTTTTGACTGCGAGCTAAAAAGAATAACAACAACAGCAACAACAGACGGCCAGCAAAAAAAAAACACACACACACACACATCAAAATAAAAGAGAGCGCAAAAAAAGCTGAATACAACTTTTTCCAACGAATAAATTTCGAGTTTTCGATAGTCTCGGTCTGCCACAGACTGTGTCGTTGTCGACGTTGCTATTGCTGTTGCTGTTGCTGGTCGTCCAGACAGACGGAGACCTGGCCGGCAACAACAACAGCAACAACAACAACAACAACAGCAACAACTACAACAACTTGCAGTCTGAGTAGCTGCGCTCTACGTGGGCTCCAACAGCGTCAGACTGTCTGGTATGCCACGCTCTCACTCTTGCCACAGTGTGTGTGCGTATGTATGTGTGTGTGTGTGTGTGCTTTTTGTAGTATGTGTAACGGCATTACGTTTCGTGATTGCCACATGTGGCTCCTTCTCTGTCTGTGTGTGTGTGTGTTCGTGTGTGAGTGTGCAGTTGTCGCTGCGTTGTCTGACTGTGTCTGGCCTCTGTCTCTGCCCCTCTCGCAGTCTGTCCTTCCGTCTATCCATTTATCTGTCTGTCTGTCCGTCCATCCGTCCGTCCGTCTGCATCGTCTGACTGTGTAGGCGTCAGCCCCTCGTCATCATCATCATCATCATCATCATCATCACGAGCTGGCGCTCACATTGGCCAATGCATAAAATTATACAGACATGACATGGTTTTGAATAATTAAGCGGAACGCCAAATGGCCTCCGCTGCCACGCCTTCTCTCACACACCCTTTTGACCATCCCTCGCAAAGGTCTGGCGACTTTTTAGAGAGCCAAAACATGTGCATTGCATTGCAGGGATTGCTTAACACACACACACACACACACACACACACATACTTATCCCCTACATAGTTGTCATTTTACAACTCAATTTCGAAAGGATTAGAACTTTTGCCGCCTGAGTCCAAGGACTTAACTCCGAAGCTTTTGGGGCAAATGCATCTTGCAACATTTTTAGAGCAGTCGCCACGTTAGGTATAAAACCTAGTTAGCCATGCAATTTAGTATCACATTAGAGATAGGCGCATATCAAAAACTTTCTACACAGCGACATTCTTTCGTGTCACGCTGCGTCACGCTGTCATCACTAGCTGTTGGAATGCATTGGACAACAATGACAGACATTATTGACAGCTGAGAATTGTTGGCTCATTTGAAACACAGTGGACACAGGTAAAATGTTTGCTGTTGTTGTCATTGTTGCTGCTGCTGTTGCCACTGTTGCAGTTGCTTAGCTCTGCTCTGCTCTGCTCTGCTTCGAGCTGTCACAGTTGTCTGCTGTCTGCTGTTTCCTGTTGCTGCGCGGCAGCCGCGACAGACAACGTCTGTAGTCTAGACATAAGAGCAAGCCAAGGGGCCAAGCAGTCAAGCAGCCAAGCAGGGCCAAAGGAGCGAGGGGCGTGCGACAAGTTTGCCAGCTCGAAACTCAGGTGAAACCCCGGGCGCGCACATCAACCGTCTGTTTTGTCGTCTGTAAAAGTTATGGCCTAAAGAGTTGTCGTTGTTGGCCGCTTTGGCGGTTCGCTGGTTACGCTGCCAATAGCGGTGCGGTGCGGTGCTGCTGCGCAGCGGCGGTTGACAGCCTTAGATCAGAAGTGCAGTTGGCAGTTGATTTATGGCGGCGTTGAGTGCCTTTATGCGCACCTCAAATATGACAGAAGGCGTTGCAAGACCGAGCAACACAACACACAAAACGAATGAATAAAAAAAAAAAAAATACACACATAAAACCTGCCGCATAGCCGGCTCCTGCAAGCTGCCCGCTGCCCCTTGCCCCCTGATACCCTGTCACCTGCTCCTGCCAATGCTCGAAGGCAAAACATTGACGGAAGTTGTCGTCCTTTTGCACCCTTTCCATTTGTTCGCTCAGTTCTGTTGTCCATTCACGCAACGGGCAAATTGTGGCAATTACCTGGTGCCTGGTGACTGGTATCCCTTGCCCCTTACCCACTCCCCCCTTCACCACTCTCGGCTCTGGCCTGTGTCGCATATTTGCTTGCTCCACATTGCTGTCGTTCTTGTCGCACCATTGCCGCTGTCAAAGTTGCCGGCGTTGCATGCTCAGCGATGCGTGTCGACAGCATATCAAACATATCCACATCCATCTGTCTGTCCACAACACACATACACACACTCTCACTATGTGTGTGTGTGTGCGTGTGTGTGTGTTGACCAGCCAAGCGCCTAACTGCCCAGCGTCCATTATTGAGCCGACTGTCCCTTCGGCAACCCTTCCGCCTATATAAAGCTTTGTTTTGCAATAAATGTAATTACGTTCTTCAATTGTATTCAAAATGTTCAAAGTGCGACAGAGACAGAGAGGGGGAGAGATTGAGAATAAGAGGAAGAATGGAAGAGAGGGACGCAGAAAGAGGGAGAGTAAGAGTGAAAGAGACAGAAATACAGAGAGAGAGAGAGATAGAAAGAGAGAAAAAGAGAAAGAGAAAGAGGGAGATAGAGAGAGAAAGAGGAAGAGGGAGAGATAGAGAGAGAAAGAGAAGAGAGAAAGAGGAAGAGGGGGAAAGACAGAGAAAGAGAGTAAAAGAGAGGGTAAGAAAGAGGGAGAGAAGGTGAGAAAGAGAGACAATTGAGAAAAAGCGGGTCAAAAAAAGAAAGACGGAATAATTGAGAGAGACCGAGAGAGAGAAAGATTGAGAGACCAAAACATGAAGATTGAGAGAGAGAGAGAGAATGATAAAAGTAGGGGATGTTTGACGGATATGTCCAAAAATGAAATGCCCTTTCGAATTTAGGACATGATTAGGTACAGTCATCACTCATCAAGCTAGGCATTTTGCTGACACATTCCTATTTATCTGTTATATATTGTGTAGCTCCATCTCAATCCATCTCAATAAGATATATATAATCTATATCTTAAATTCGAGGACCAAATCTCCTATAGTTTTAGAGTTATGCCTTAAAAAATTAGCTTCAGAAAAGAACTTTTCAGAGAGTAAGTTACACTCATCCCTAGCCCAACAGCTAGTCCAGACTGTATCATAGCTCATTCCAAAGATATTCATGAAAGAACAGCATATACCGATCGCTGACAATCTAACAGAGATGTCAGAAATGACTTTTATTAAAATACCATAATGATATTATTGTTTCTTTTCTTTTTTTTTGCAGTCTGTTTCATTAGTTCACGTCTTGTAAAATTTAGCGAACATATAAAACAATCTTCGGAAGCTTCATTCAACAAAATTTAGTGTCCCGTTGCTCGCTCCCTATATGCTTATATAAATCAGATTTGCTGCCAAGTTGGCCAACATTCGATCAGCATATAAGCTTCAATAGTTAGTCAACAGCTCGGGCAGCATTGGATATATAGCTTTGATTTGGAAACATAATCTGAACAATAAAATGAAAAACAAGAAGAGAGAAACGAGTCAGAGATAGATAAATAGATAGAGAGAGAGCGCGATTCAAACTGCAATTGTAATGTGAAGCAGATGAAAACGAATGATGAGAATGACGGTCCATCGAGTTGAGAGCCAAAGCGAAAAGCCGAACCATATTGGAACGAGGGGAAGCTAGAGGAGTTAGGGGTGCAAGGGGTGCCCGACACAAGCACTGGCACAGGCACAGGCACAGAAATTGCAACCGATAATAATTATTTTTATGGAGTCTAGTCTGTGTCTAGACGATTTTTTTTTCGTGCAGTTACTTCACTTGCCATTTGGCGAGCAGCAGGTCGGGTTCAGCTCTAGCTCTCGCTCTCGCTCTCGCTCTCGCTCCGACTGCTGTGGTCTGCTGGGTTAACAGCGGAGCGACGGAGGGCGACGGGTCTGCCACTGTGTCATTGTTTTCGCTTTGATTCCGATTTAACTGGTAAACTGGCATTTAACTGTTTCTCTTTGACAAACAAGACAGACGGGCCAGCGGCTGAGCGGCGTGTGGAAATGGCCAGACAGACAGAAAACTCTGCACCAAATAGAGCTGGAAGACAAGTAAGAGTGTTTAGCTGGCAAGTGGGCACGACTAACAAATACTCTGTACCACTTAATGTTTATTGTCAGCAGTAAAATTTTATTGATATTGATACAATGGCAGCATATATCGAAAATATATTTCAAACATGAAAACGGACAGACGACACAGACTCGACTCGACTCGACTCGACTTGTCCTAGCTGTAGCATACAGCTTCACAAAATCAATATGCATCTCGCTTACAATACGCACAGGGTATCATAGCTAGTGAACGAACAAACCAACTTGAACGAGACGGTAAGACAATCAGACAATCAGACAACCAGACAGACAGACAGTGAGTCTAAACATGCGGAAAAGTCAAGCCGCGCTTACTTCTCTGCCTACAGCTTTCAGCTTCCGTTTGCAAGTTGCCTACTTCAGTCCAGTTCGGCCATGAGAAATTTATGCGCAACTCCAACCAACTGCTGCAAATGCTGATGCAGCGGCTGTGACATCGTCATTTGCATCTTCAGATTGACCACATTTTATACATATATCTACATCCATATCTATATATATATCTATACATGTATAAATATATATATATATATATATATAAATACATATAAATATATATATTATTTGGATTTTTTGTTCGAGTCCGAGGCGTCGGGCGGCAGATAGCCAAAGCGCAAGCGCGCCTGCTCATACAGCATAAAGGTGATTATCGTATTCGGACTGATGCGCAACAGAGCCGGTATGAAGCCCTTGTAGAAAGCCAATGGACCCTGTTTCATTGTGTGAACAGCAACAGCGCCCAGACCGCTAAATTCACCGGGCGGCGCATTCATATACGTTGTCTTCATCACATCGATCGGCTGTGTCATTAGTGTGCCAATAAAACCGGCTACTGTTGATGTTAGAAAATGCAGTGGAAGTCCCTCCTTCATACCAACATCGCTCTGTAAAACCTGCTTAACCTGGTCATAGGCGGCGTTGGTGCCAATTGTTAAAAATACGGCTCGCGACACTGCTGGCACTGTGCCACGGAAAAGATTCTTAACGCCCTCCTCCTTTGCAATCCGATAAAGGCCATCAAAAACGTGCTTATAACTGCGGAATGATAGGTTTCCATTAAAGCGAGAGGGAGAGAGTAGGAGAGAGGGGGAGAAAAAGAAAGACAGACTATGCTAATTGTGAATCATAGATTAAGCCTTAAAGAAGGTAAACGATATGACATTATTGATAAAGCTGAAACTGAAAATTGATTTCTATCGATAACAGTGAAACAGCATTTTAACAGTCAACGATAAACTACAGATAGAAGACGATATTTATCGAATTTCGTGAAATTCGTATAATAAACACATAATAACTTTCTCATTATATCTATAGCTCTCAAGAGCTGATAAACTATAGTTAGAAGTCAATATTCATCGATTTTAGTGAAACAGTTTGATCTCTTAATCATCAAACAAAACGTAAGCTGATAAATATTAACTATATAGCTCTCCGTGTCAAATCACGAGCAAGTAATTGGAATTCTCCAACTCTGTTAGCTAAGCTATACTCTCGATTCTCCAATATAAACTTTCTTAAAGAGAAGAAAGAACTGATGATTAACTGATTTGAATTCCGAGTTGCCTTCCACTGATCAATATTCTGCTCTGACTGACCATTAACTGACTCAAGAGCTGTGCTCTCTTCTACTGCCTGATCACGCGATTTTCAATAGCCAATAAATTGGTTTCATTGCTCACCCTCGTCGCTCTGCCAGTGGAAGCTTGGTATCATTCTGTAACCGCACTGTTACCACATCACCTGGCACGCCCAGAATTCCACCAAAGAAGCCCGCAAACGTGGCCAATTGGAACTTTGCTGACATATTATTAGCGTCTACAAAGTTCTTACCATATTCATACAGCGCAAATCGGGCCGTGGTGTAGGTAAGCTGACGGAACCATGACGCCGAAATGCCACTGTAAAACCCCAGGATTCCTAAAAAGAATTCATTTGGTATTTTTTTTTTTTTTTTTTGATTTTGCTGTTGCCGTTAGTGCCGTATTAACGTCTAGCTTACCCGCATTCTTATATATGTTAGCAATCAGATGCGATACGGGCACCCTTTTCGACTGTGTCTGCAATTGAACCTTTACCAAATCCAGTGGATGTGTCGTCGTCACAGCCATCGCGGAACAAACCCCACCCGACCACCAACGTGGCAGGCGCCTAGAATCTAAATCACCCATTACCCCTCAACGAAATACCGAATGGTTTCTATAACAACGAGTTGCGTAACAGCGGTGCAACTAAGAGTCCAAGTGTCATGTCTTACATCAATTTTGACTAAGCAAACCAACTGATCTATTACTGATGATTTCAATAAATGTATGTATATATATATATATATAATGAATTTTGAAAAAAATAAGTTGATTGTTGATTCAAAGCTCATCTAATCTCTAACTAACTATTTAGTTATGGAACTTATTATACATGTTTCACCAGGCCATATTTTTATTATATATACTTATCTACTTTAGTTCTAAAATCATTTTTCAGTAATTTTTTCTGTTTTGATTCCATAGTACTATCTAGCAACTAAAATAATAACAGATCGGCAAAATCTTAATACTTTATGCGACGAGTGTACCAATGAGAATATACTCCAAATTTGTCTCTAGCTTCAATAGCAACGAAATGGTTTGAGTTCATACAGACAAACAAACGAACGGAAAGACGAACGAACAGACGTATGGACAAAAGGACAGACAGACGGACGAATGGATAGATTGACAGACTAACGGACGGATAAAGAGATGGAAATACGGACGGACAGACAAACGGAAATACGGATGGACAGGCTTACAGACAGACATATGGACGGGCGGAGGGACGGAGGGACAGACAGGCTGCATGGGCACTGCGCAAAACCAATATACTCTTTTCATTTTCTAAAAAGGCATAAAAAAATCCTTGCCTACATTTTGTCGCTTGTATGATATAGAATTGAACTAGAACTGCCTCACATTTTCTTCGAGTGCAAACCGCGACGCATGTCGTGTCGTGGGCATTTGTTGCGACAATAAGCGACACCTTTTACTTTTGTTGTAGTTGGTCTTCTGGCATTTCGCATCGGTGCATCTGCTGCCGCTCTCAACTGCTGCGATATTATGTTATTATGGCAATTATAGTTACGACACGATTCGCGCTCTTTCATGTGGCGGCATCTATGGCATTTTTTGAATGTGCACAGATTTGCTCGCAGCGATAAGAGAGCGATGCGAAAGCTGATGCCGAGCTGATGCCGCATTGCAATTACAAACATTTTAATGCAATTAACACACACACGCACACCTGGGCGTATATCTCTGTGTGTATGTGTGTGTGTGTGTGTGTGTGTGTGTGTGTGTGTTGGTAAGGGAAACGCTTCGCTGCTCATTTGCCTGGCCGATTGCAATTCGAAACGCGGCGGCATCGCCAAAAGCCAAGCTCAAACTTCACAAAAAAAAATAACAAAAACAAAAACAAAAACAACTTCAAAGCGTTTGCGACATCTGTGCGTGTGTCAGTGTCGATTTCAACCCACTATGCAGCACCACCACCACCGCCAAGGTTTACCTCTGTGAGGTTTGCCGCCCCGGACTGCTATCAGTGTACCAGATACGTCCTCCTCGATGTCGTCGTCGTCGTCGTCGTTGTCGTCCTCGTCTTCGTTCTTCGTCTTCTTTGTAGTTGCCGCATTGCACTTCTTTGCAATGTCTTTCTCTCTCTCTCAGTGTGTGTGTGTGTGTGTGTGTGTGTTGGGCAAGTCTAACGAGCCAGTTGGCCAAGTTGGTAATAAGGGCCAGTTGGACATGCCACAGGCCGCAATATGGTTACAACATGTCAGCGTTCACATTCATGTCCACCTCCTTATGGCCACTGCCAATGGCAAATGCAATCAGTTTGCGCTTCATTTCACCCAAAGGGCTCTTCACTTGGCGTATTGTCTTAATTATGGCTAACGTGTGTGTCTCTCTGTGTGTGTTTCTGTATGTGCACAACAAGGGAGGGGTCAATGGGTTAAAGGGTGTTTGCGTATGGTTGAAGTGGAAAAATTGCAATTAGCTTAGATGTAAATGCTACGATCCCTGGAGAAATGTTTAGCTAATCGATGCTTAAGTCTTTGCAAGAGAGAGAGAGAGAGAGAGAGAGGTGTACGAAATGACAGTACGCCAGACAATTACTGAGTATTTGTGGGTGAATAGGAAAGTTATGCAAGAATAGTTTGCAATCTTGCAGTTGGGCGCCAGCGACTGCATAATACTCGTTTATGGAACCAAAACAGTAAATCTGAAAACGAAGTCTGCAGTTGCTAAACTGTGGAATTGTGCAGCTCTAGCACTACCCCCAGCTACTGTTGCCACGCCTCCACTAGTCGTGGATGTACATACTTAAGTAGAGATCTACAGAAACATAACAAAGGCTAAAAGCCAACCCTCTTCATTTATCACGTTCCCCAATGGGCGTAGATATATCTGTTTATACGAAAATAGATTTCTAGTTTCAAATATGAAGCAATTAACTGTGTGTGTGTGTGTGTGTGCATGATTCCTCTAAATTGCTTTCTACTATATTCAATTGAAATAATAACAATGGTATAATTTGAGTAGTTAAATCAATTGATGATGCGTAGACATTATTTTTGACTAACTGGAACATAAATCGGTATCGCAATAGGTAGAACATTAATGAAATTTTACGCTCTTTGGCTCAATTTAAATGAGAATCAAATAGCAGAATTATTTTTTTTTTTTTTTGGTAAACATAAATTAGCTACCTGACCAAAAGCTCTGATTGCCGCAGCTGGCTTAATCCGACAGGCTAAAGAGCAAAGCCACAAAGTCCGCTTTTGCCAGCTTCGTTACGCAATCCAGCCAACAGACAGAGAGACTGAGAGAGAGAGAGAGAGAGAGAGTGAAGGCAGCTATCCTCGTCAGCTGCTTTCCAGAGTAAACTATTTACCCAAGCGATTAGCTGTCGCTTCAACTGACTTGGCAGCATGCGGACAAGACTCTGGGGATGCGCCACGAGCCGAAGGAAAAACAATTTCATATTCAATGTCATTAAAGAAAATAATTTCAAAGTACACTTAATTTTATTAAAAAATGAAGAAATGAAGAAGGTGCAAATGTTGTCGATTGATAAACCTGAAGTAGATAAGCTTTAATATATTTTCCCAAACAGATATATTACAAATATTTTATATATGTACATATATATATATATTTTATAGATATAAATAAACAGACTTAGCTGTAACTGTTTCTTTCAAGTGATTTTCAAATAAAGATGAATCTTGCTAGCCTCAACATTGTAGACGGAGAATGTGATTACGATGGCATAATCGCCATGCGGTATGGGCAAATATCGTGAAAACTCCAATTCATGATCGCCAGTATAGAGCTTGTCCACAATAATGTCATGCTGAGCGAACCGAAATCAGTAACACGTAATTAATTAATATTGAGGAGGTACTACTCACATCATAGGGACACGTATGGTTGATATTAGAGCGATCTTTAATGGTATTATAGTACGAGATCAAAAGTGGATTTCGCGGCCTTTTCAGAAATTTGCATGCATCAAACGTGCTCTGTATATAAAAGGGCTTAAAGCCATTACTATTGCGCAAGACCTTAATGTTGACCTGTTGTTGACAGAAGTTGACACATTTAGAAAAGATTTTCAATCGCAGCACTTGACACTCTGCTTACCGTTACATTATTTAGGGATTTCGCAAACATTTTCGCATAGATGCTGATGTACTTGTGGGTGCGATTCACCGCCTTAATATGGCAAGACTGAAACTTTCCAATGCTCTCATCCGTGAAGCTGCATTTCAGATTCGTAAATGCCACGTGTGCCACTGCGCACTGCAAATCGATAAAGAGATCTTTGGAATCGTCATTATTGTCAGCTTGAATACATTTCGCTTACCATTAGAAAACTCATGGATGAGCACAAAACGAACCATTTGAACATGCTGTCAAATCGTATATGAAACGAAGCTTCACAATGTTCGAGCTCTAGAAGCCCATTCAAAATCAATGCAATTAATACGAGCTTTATTGCTCGTTACGCATTGCACGGTATTTAAAAGCCTTAATAATAGAATTATCAAAAATTAAGAGATTATTTCTGAAAATGTTTTAACAAATACTGAACTTTCAGAGAGTTCGACTTGGCTATTGATTCAAGCGGATGCAATTAATATGCGGAGAGTTTTTTTTTTTTTTTTGCAAGGGCAGTGAAGGGAGAAGTCGAAAACATTGTGCAAAATATACAAAGGTAAAATGCTGGCCAGAGCAACAGCTCGAAACGAGTCCAGACTAAAAGAATTTTATTGGCCTTCACTTAACGCTCATAAATTTGTCTGCCGCGAAAGCGGCTGCTGCTGCTGCTGCTGCTGCGGCTGCGGCTGCGAGACGAAAATAACAACAAGATGTGGGAAAAGAGAGGCAAAGGCAAAGGCAAAAGGCAAAGATGCAAGACAAAATGCGGTTGATATGCGACGTTTCCGCACGCCGTGAACTGGTTCCCAAATGGACTTGGAGACAACATGCCAGATGTGCGTGTGTCTGCGAGTGTGCGTGCGCACGAGTGTGTGTGTGTGTGCGAGTGGGTGTGTGTAAAAAAGTGCTATTAAATTGGCATGTAACATGGCTATGCAAGCCACCTGCAACAGAGTATGCGAGCCACCCTTTTCTTGTTACGACCTCGGGTTAAACTTCACTTCACGCATAAATCTGATCAAAAGCGAAGAAGAAGAAGAAGCAGCAGCAGTTGCAGCCAGCCAGTTGCCAGCAACAACAACAACCATTTTTGTCTGGGCCAATTGCAGTCAACAGCCACAGCAGCAGCTGGTCTAAAAATAGCCATGGAGTCATGTTGGTCAAGTTTGCTGCCTCGACTGGCATTCGCTTTGGTAACGTTAGTCTGGCTTTCAGCTCTGATCGCGTTTCGTGCGTCATTGCATGCACAGATATATGCACATATACATCCACACACACACACACACACACACGCACAGACAGACACACACACACGTGTCTCACAAGGCGTTGCACCTTTGTACAAAGGTGCATTGATCGCTCGCCTTGTCTGCTGCTGCAGCCAGATTCGCGCTTCGCCATTCGGTCGTTGCCTCAGCGTCAGCTCTCAAAAATTATTGTTGTATTTAAGGTATTTATGTGCATATCTGTGGCCCAGCCATAAAAAGAAAATAAGACAAACCACAAAGAAAAGAGAAAAGCATGAATTTCACAATGCCGCACAATAAAATACTCTAAAAAAATACCTATATAAAAATTTTGATTATTAAATGTAATAAATTATAGCAGTTCGGTAAAGAAATATTTGAAAGTTTTTATAGCGAATGTTCTTATATGTAGCATATGTAAGATAAATGATGAAATTTCAGGAGATGGAGTAGTAAAGCTGTGTTCATAAAAATAGTAGTGCCAACTGAAATGTTGCAGGGCAACATTTTGTGATGAACCCAAAATTTTGAATGCAATTTGAAACGAGTATTAAAATTAACATTAACACATATTATGTGTTTATCATAAAAATTTACTATGCAACATTTCAATTGCACTACTATTATTGTGACCACAGCTGTATGTGCCTAATGCAGTCTGTTTTAGGTTGACAGCAAGGTAATATTAATGGTCTTCTCGTCTGCTTAAGTTTCTCTAACCATGTAACGAACAAGCCATTGTGTGTTTACTTGCCTCGACTGGAACCCGTTGCATAGTGCCTAACAAGCCACAAATATCTTCCGAAAGAGTATAAACAGCCGAGTGAACAAAATGAAACTGAAAAGTGCGTTCAATGAACGCGCATCGAAAGCTCAACGCGCGTGCGTTTTGGGGCAACGATCGGAGACGATACGATAAGACGAACATGAGCCAAACGGACAACGCCAATTGAAGATTGTCTACAGGGTTCAGGTTTGACTTTGGGTTTGAGTTTGGGCTATGTGGCCCCTATGTGCGCCAAGTGCAGTTGCAATTGACTTTGGACTATGCTCGAAGCCATTCAAATGGGCCAAGACACGCGCCATGGACAGCTGCCCGCTTGATGAATGGGACACGTGCGCATTAGCTGGCAAACACAGAGCAAGAAAAGCCAAGCCAAGCCAAGCCATGCCAGAGCAGAGCAAACCAAAAGCAAACCAGACAAGCAGACACACCAACACACACACACACACACACATACACACACACCAACACACACACACACCCATGTAGCTGTAGCAACTGCAATCAGAAATCCATTGGGGCCGGCGCAGTTCATCGGCCAGCGAATCGATTGAGTAACTGACTGACTGACTGCATAACTGAGCGTGCAAACTGACTCAGCTGGGCGCAATAAAACGCAGACGCATACACACATACATACACACACACACACACACATGCACTCTCTCTCACTCTCGTTGATTAGCCAAAGCTAATTGCAGCGTAGCAGCTGAGACTCGTGTGCATGTGTACATGCGCCATTCACTGATTGCTTAAGGCTTAAGCATGTCGCGACAGTTGATTTAACTCACTTTCAATAGACCCCGAACGACCCGAGCGTAAAGACCCAACCGAAGTCAGCCAGCCAACCAAACAGCCAGCCAGCCCATTGATAATGAATAATAAAAATGCATAATAAAACAATAAAAAAAAAACCCAAACAAAAAAAAATAGCAACAAATACAAATTGTAATTATTCCATACAAACCTGACCCTGTCTGGCTGTCAGACTGTCTATCAGTCTGTCTGATTGTTTATCTAACTATTCTCAATGTCTGCCGCACGTTTATTTAAGCTATATAAATATCATAATTAATTACATTGTGCATGAGTATTAAATATGACATTTGGCAATCGATATAGAAGGCTTTGGACGCTTAGAGCCTTTAACCAAATTCCGAGTTGGAGCTGGTCTGTATGGGTTAGGGACAAAAGCTTGCTGAATTGTTGTATGTAAGAGAAGAGAGAGAGAGAGAGAGAGAGAGAGCGCGGTGAAAAGGTTGTTGGCACACTCTCACCATGCTCGACTTCCATATTGCAATTAAATCACTTTGAATTTGAAAGTCAAGGCGATCAGAGTGAATTGCAATTCTGTTCAAGTCTAGTTACTTGATCAGATGATATATATATATATATATATATATACATATATAGTTAATGTAGACCTTATAAATCAAAGAATAGTTCAGTTTATAAATGCAATAGTTATGTTAAGTTGCAGCTGCTGAAACTCTTTGAATAATCTAAGCAATCAAGAGAGCCAACGTAAACTGAATAATTAAGAGAATTACATCTCAGCTGAAGTATACATAATATGTTTATTATCTCTATAACATTGTCTTGGCCAGAGACCTAAGTTTGCAAAGCAATTTAAATAGTCGTAAGGTTTTCAAGTATATTTAAAACTTCTTATAACAAACAAAAAATTTCTCTCATTAGCAGACTTTGCTTTAGTTTATAGTTTCTCAACTTAGAATGCTATAAGTTTCGAGCGAAAACTTTTTAAAAGTTGCAAATGAAAAGAAACGAAAATAGAAGCAAAAGCAAGCGAAGCCTATGCTGAATTCCAAGTTTTATATTGCTTGAACTTAGATATATATATATATCTGTAAAATAATGAAAAGAAACTGAAAATTATTTGAAAAAGAAATCAGTTGAAAGACGGGAAAATGTGTAATATAAATGCGTAAAATGCCAAATAATAAAAAGTCAAATTGGAAACATACACTGCGCATCATCAGGATAGTCTTTCATATGTATTTGCAATTAAAAGGAACAAAACAGTGACTAAAGCTCAAAAGATATAGAAA
The DNA here is from genome assembly GCA_035045945.1 of Drosophila anceps. Taxonomy (NCBI): domain Eukaryota; kingdom Metazoa; phylum Arthropoda; class Insecta; order Diptera; family Drosophilidae; genus Drosophila; species Drosophila anceps. The sequence continues at coordinate 7,264,404 of JAWNON010000186.1, read as the reverse complement.
ATATTCAAAATTAATGGAGAAGACGAAGGAGCTAGCCTGATGACGCGTAGTGTATTCATTTTTAGACTCCGATTGAGCTTAACATCCCATTCGTGGATACTCACAATCTCTAGTTTCCAGCCCAGTCAGTCATAGTCTCCAAATTCGTACTCTTTTTACTCAAAGTACACAATTCTGTTTTTCTAGCAAACCTGAAAGATAACACAAATCACAGCTGCAGACATAATGCAGACAGCTCTCAACTCAAGCATTCATTTAATTTATGTTTCAAACGTTTAAAGTCCACTTTGCGAAACAGAAAGAAAAAGAAAAAATCATGCGTCAGCTTAAGGCCATAATTTATACGGTAACGCAAGCTGCTAATGTTTATATTAGCCAGGCCTTAAAAAATGAAATCGCACAATCTTCAATCAGCTTAACTGCGCATAAATGTCTAAGCTGTCGTCACATACATTTACTGTCATATTTGTATATTAAATAAATAGAATTTCTACACACACACACACACACACACGCACACACACACTCACATAGACACACACTGTTTGCATAGCATAATGTGAGGTGCGCACAAAAATTGTTGTCTACTTCCTTTCGGTTGCCTACTTCCGACGCCTACGTCGGCGCGGCAGGCAGCACGGCGTATGCTTTATTTTGCCGGCATTACGTATACGCCGCATAGCACACACAACTTAATGCGAATGCTCATGTATGCGTAAATATGCGTGGGCAGCACATTCTCTTTTTTTCCCTGTTCTTTTTTCTTGTTTGATTTGGCTCGTGTCCTTGAGCTCGCATTACGTCGTGCATGTGTTTGCATGTGCGTATACGTAACGGCCCACAGACAGCGTACCATGTCCATGTCCCGCTACCCTTTGCATTTGCCCAGCCTTGCTTTCGCCAGCTTTAACTGCTACTGGGTTTTCCTTTTTTCTATTTCTTTTTTTTTCTTATTTTTACTATACCCTGTAGCCGGCTAAAGTGGTTCAAGAGGGTTTTAGAATTGAGCTCGGTTGACCCTAAAGCAGCTCATTATTTGCCCAGAGTGCGTGAGAGCTAGTAAAACAAATTTGAAACGAATCAACTTGGATTCAAGTGATTTACATTCTTAACGGCTAGAAAGGTTTTACGCTTTTGTAATCAATCAAAGTTTGCGATTTAAAATTATAAAGAAATTCATTGGTTCGCGGACTTTCGTGGTATCACAAGTTGAGTCTTCATTTTCCCTCTTTTGTTGAACCAGCAAAAAAATCATGGATTTCCTGATTTTATTTAGAAAATATCGAAGAATATTCCTAACTTCCTTCCTTATGTATATATGTGAGGTATGTATGTGAGGTCAGGCTTGCATCTTTTTGTATACAAAAAAATAAAACTTTGATGGCTTCTATTTTATTTAGTATATAGTCTTATCTTTCTATCAAACAAATGAGGCAATTCATAGATATTAATTGGGAATTCCTATAGTAATTAAAGCCATAATAAAAATATTAATATTTATTGTACATATCTTTCAATATTAGGCATGTCTCTTAGCTAATAAACTTGGGCTGCTTACGTTTCTGCTTAAGTACTTACCAACTATTTAATATATTCTATAAATAAATTTCCTTAGCTTCATTTTCTTTCAACGCTCAAATTCCTTCTTATACCTATGCCTTGCTCCAGCTTAATTAATTATTATCTCCAGGGTATTCTTTAGTCAAACAAACCCCTTGTCGTAGCCCACTTTTTGCTAATGCTACTCAGCTAACAGACATGCGGTTTCTGCAACGCATATCCTTCGTGTTCTCGCTTATGCGTTGTTAGTTATCTGCTCGCACTCTGTGTTGTGGCCTGAGCTTTTATTTGTTGGTCCCCTGTTGAGGGCCAACCTCTCCCTCCCCTTCCACACACACACACACACATCCTCTGTGCACGCCCCCTTGCTAGCTCGCTCGCTTCTGTATGCCACACAGACAGCACACGCACATAACGTAATTTTGTGGAAGTACCGAGGCAAATGAGGCAGACTACACTGCGCTACATGGTTGGCCACTTTGGGCCAACACCAGCCGAATCCTCTCCGTCTGCCAGTTGTGTGTGGGGTATACGGAAAGTCAGCAAAGCTGCACGGGGCAAATGTTTGTCGCTCGGCTTGCCGTTGGCATATTTAGTCTGTGGATCTTGAAGGTTAAATATATGTAAGCACACCTTGAAGGCCAACCCCCTGTTCACCTCACCTCACATCGGGCGACACCGCTGTCTCGCCTGCCAGCTTGTCTGGCAGTTTTTGACTTGTTTGCCAAATGGCGTACAAGATATTTATGCATATTAAAACAATTTGCTTATTATGCCTGAATAATTGAGTGAGCGACGGGAATAGCTTCAAGTCTCAAATCTGTCTCTCACTCTCACTCTGTTTCCCCCTCCCTTTCTCTCTCTCTCTCTCTCTCTCCCTGTCTCAATCTTCTCTCAAATGGCAAAACGGTGCGGCTACGTAATATTAGACAAAAAAAAAAACGTAGTCGAGTGTGTAGACATAGCAAACCATGTCGCCCTGTCGGCGACATCGAAGCGCAAACTTCAACAAAGCGTTAATTAATACTTGCAAATGTTTGCGCACTGTCTGGCAATGAAAAAGTTAAGCGAAACAACGACACAAACGAGTGAGGCAAACAGCGAGGCGCGCAACAACCAACCCACACTCGGTAGTAAAAAAGAAAAAAAAAAACACCTCTCGTCATAAGTCAAATAAGAAGCACAGTAAAAAAATTCCAGTGAATAGGCCCTCGTTTTCCCATGGCAAATAATTGTGGGCCAGATAAGCAACCAGCCAGACGGTTAACCAATGAGAATATTAGCCAAACACTCGGCTACACTGTTTGAGAGCTGCAATTTCAATGGAAATGAGAGCTCAGTTGATATATATACATATATATATATGCATATATCGTATAGGCAATGCACTGCAACAAATTAACGCGAGTGACGAATGCGAAACAGTCGCACCGCCAAAGCGCTGATGCAATAATTCTAATTCTAAATCCAAAGCTTTGTTTACAGGAAGTCTGAAAGTGACTAAAGCCGACGCTAGCAACAGATATTTACCTTTTCATTTACATTTCCTAAGTGTGGGCACGTGATGAAAGCTAAGTTTTGGGTAATTGATAGACTTGAGTTTAGATATTTCAGTAAGGAGATATGTATAAGCTTAGTGGCATTTAAAGAAGGCTTTTAGCTGCAATTTCCAAAGGTTTTTCTTTGTAGAAAGTCAAACATTTTGGCTCAAGGTGCCAAATGAAAAATGAAGTAATTATGTAAGCGTAGAGCTGTCAAGAACTGTGTTGAAATACAAAATAGTTCCCAAAACTCTCACCTAGAAACCAAATCAATAATTTATAACTATTTCAAGTTTGAAATTTGCAGCCTTTTCTAGTTGAAAAACAAAGTTTTAGGCAATCAAATGAAGAATCTATTCCTGTAATTCAGTAAGTTTTTGAGCACAATTGAACCTTAAGGTCTCCAACAAACAGTTCTAGTCTTAAATAGCTAATATGAGACTCTTGACCCACTTCCAATTATTGGTGCCCATGCGCATAAGATTTAGATTTGCATCTTTATCTCATGTCACAAGCATTCGTCGCCTTATGCCTACTTTAGGCACAATCATTGCTAAGTCTGTGCTGCGTGTGTGCTCTTTAATCTGCCAGGTTTCAGTAGCTTATTTATGACTGCTGTATTCATGCTTGAGCAATAAGCTGAGACACCAAATCTAGCCTTTGCAACCATTTCAAATTACACGCAGATGATGATATCAAATCAATCCAACAAATCGCTAAAGTTGTTAGTCCAATAAAGAGTCTATTATTGAACAATCTATAGATCTAACTCTCAGAGTATTCATAACTAGCTAATCTCGCACCAAAAGCATTTATTCAAACTGAAAATATGTACAACTGTGCTTTCCCATTCCTCGCTAATGACTTGAGCTATCTTCAAATAGCCATAGCCAGACTTGCTAACAAAATTTTCTCCAGGCGGCCTAATCAACTGTCTAAATAGCTTGTTCATGAAGAAAATTTAAATTTGAACAAAAGCTTTTCCATTTTCACGACTCAAATAAGCTTTAATAAAAACGGGCAACTTTTGATTTTGCTATAAATCATTTCAATAAATAAAGTTTAAATTTAAAAAAACTTAACTTATATTAACTCTTCTCAACTATTAGCCCATGCTTATGCCAACAACTCAAGATAAACCCATTAAATATTCAAAGTTTTGACTCTAAGAACAAACTTTTTATGAATTTTACGTTGATTTCATTTAAGTCATAAGCCAAACTAGCAACAAGAAGATCATAAACAGTCTAGACAACTTAGTCTTTGCCCCCGCTACTATTTTTAGTTAGTTACAAATATTGCTCAAAACAAAAACATTTGTGATCAGATGGTATCTGAGCTGTGCCGACTTTTGCGAAACTGTTGGGCATTCAAATGGGACTGGACGAAGGCATACGAAATCGAAAGCATACAATTCCCAGCTAATTTTATTGGCGGCATCAATCAGTCTGGAACTTGGTTGGCTGCTGTCCACGGCTCTCCACTCTCGACTCTCGACTCTCAACTGTCGACTGTCGTCTGTCGTTGATTGCAGGCCGCAACCGACCCCAAAGTGCATGGCGAGCGCAGACGCAGTCATTTTAATGTCCATGGCCATCAGCAGTTGAGGCGAGTTGAGCTGCGCAGTGGCGAAGGAGAGAGAGAAGCGAGGAGAATGGTATTGCTTCATCAGATGATGCACAGACAGGCAGCGACGCGACGGCAACAGCGGCGGCGGCGGCGGCGGAGGCAATCATCAATTTCTCAGTGTCGCATTAGTTTTCATTAATTTGAGCGGCGTCGGCGACGATGACGATGACGACGACGACGACGACGGCGACCAAATGAAGCGGCACAGATGGACCCCAGGCCAGACAATTGCAGCTACAACAACAACAATAACTACAACAACAAGCAGCAACAAGAACAGTGCACTCGGGCGTCAACAAACAGCATAATACTCGCTCATGTTTCCAAAAGAGATTCCATTTAAAAATACTTTATGTAAGTAGATCTGTAGGGTAGTTCTTAAAGCATACTTCGGAATTTCTTTGTAGAGAAAGTTTTTAGTCTTCGCTGTAGAGAAGATCTTTGGGTGGCGAAAGTCTTTAGTTATTCCATCTCTATAGAAGATCTCTCACAACAGTAGATTCTCTGTCTTCGTTAGAGAAAGTCTTTAGTTATATCTTGCCTCCGGAAAATCTCTCGGAAAGCTCTCTCCAGAGGATCTCTAACTACGGTAAATATACTGTGTTTCTCTGTGGAGAAAGTCTAAGAATTTTCTTCAGTTTTCTTTATAAAGCAAAACGTCAGATCTTTATTCACCTGTGAAACTTCTCTTCAGCTCTTCTTTTGGTCTAGGTCTTTTAGCTCTCCTTCAATATCCTCTATAGAGAAGTTTCTCCGATCGTCTTCACTTTTTCAATATTTTCAGTCAATCTAGCACGCCTTCAATAAACTTAGTTACACAAACTGAACAGCTCATTCCAACTCTCCAATCTTTCATAATAACTTGCTGCATATGCTAACGCATATACTCCTTTAAACTTTATACAGCGAGTATAACAAGCAGAAGTAGAAGCAAAAGTTGATGCGCTGTAGCATTATTGATGCATTCGCCAGGCAACGGCGACAGCCAGACATAGCTTTGACGTGGGCCCCGGTCCTGAACGTGTGGACTCATTGAGAGACGTTTGCGAATGTCTTGAGACTGCAGACAGATGGACAGATGGACAGACAGACAGACAGACAGTGAGACAGAGAGACAGATGGATGGACAGAAAAGACAAAACTCATAAATAAACCGCGTGCTGGGCACCTTTTACACAAGTCAACCTTTCACATTTCCGCACAAGCTGTATATACATATATATATATAAATATATCCGACTCCTGCGTCGCTATTGCGGACGCGCTTTCAAGGACAACAAAAAGTGTTTGTAATTCATTTTAACTTTGGACTTGAAGCCTGCCAGCCTGCCAGCCAGCCTGCCAGCCTGCCAACCAGCCTGCCATATCCTGTGTCTCACTGTATTTGCTATAATAATAATGTGGCCAAAAACCCTTTTCTCGCAGACAACTCTCTTTGGGGCCTAGAGCTTGCCAGGCCTCTGAGTTTTTAGGGTGGCACTTACGCAAAGGCCTCCAACCCAAAAAAAAAAAAAAAAAAAAGTTATTCAATTCAAGCGCCTCGCTGTATCTTTTTTTGGGTCTGCTGCGGCTGCCAGTTTCTTCTACTCTCAGCTGGTTCTTCTAAAATTTTAGTACACAATAACAAGAGGAAACAAGTGCAAGCGGCTGGAACTGACTGTGAGATACTCTGCTCATGGGAGAAACGGAGGAAAGGTTTCCCTTGACTTTCGACTTACTGAAGCCTAAGCTGTAAGCCATAACGAGTATCTTTCCAACTGTGCACAGCATGAGGCTTAAATGAGCCTTGAGGCTAGGCCAGGCTTTCAAGATGTAAATGAGCTTTCAGTAACATTACAAGACATCTGTTAATGTTCTTAAAAGTTAGTTAAAACTTTGTTCAGTTTATAAATTCAAAAAGTATAACCAATATACCTCTCGTCTCTACACTGAACGGGGTATTAAAACAGGCGGCGAATATTTCGTAAAATTCATTTTACGACGAGGACGAAAAATCATTGCCGGCTACGCCGCCAGTCAACTGTCAGTCGGGCGTAGAGGGGTGTAGCTGTGCCGACTGCGACTGCGACTGCGACTGGACTTGTTCGTTTTTCAAGGTTAAGCAGCGCACACACACACACACACACACACATGCACGCATACACACATAGAGAGAGGGGGAGAGAGAGACAGAGAGAGCCATGCGGCAAGTGCCAGACATTGAGCCAGACGGAGTGCGTCGGGCGCACGGCGAGCGGACGAAGAAATTCGCTGCGGCGGGCCGACGACGAGTGGGAGTGCATTTCAGCTTACGCTTCACTTAATTTTCGTGCTATAAATGTGTGTATTTTACTATATATACATATAAATATATATATTTATATATATATATATATATATATATTTGAGTGTGTGTGTCTGTCTGTCTGTCTGGGTGTGCATTTGCTCGAGGGTGCAATATTTGGACTGGATGAGGATGAATGACGCGCTAAAGTTTCGCAACGCCTTTTGGCTTTGTTTGTCGTCTCGTGTCTCGTGTATTTAGAGTGTCCGTCGGCAAAGGAGGCTCAATCGTTGGGTGGTTAGCTAACTCTATCTGTGTATGTGTGTGTGTGTGTGTGTGTGTGTGTGTATGTGTGTGTGTGTGTGTGTGTGTGCAATGTTTGCTCATGTTGCCGCTAGAGTGCGCCAGAGTGGGAATTACTATTATACAGTTAGTTTGTTTGCAGTTAGCAAAGGAGTTAGCACCGAAAATAGGCTAAAGAACCAGTTGACAGTGAGCGAGTCATTGTCGATTTGGTTCCAATTCAGCTGAAAACACGTAAGTAAGTTCAGTAGTAGTTGGTTCATTTGAGTGGTCAACAGAGAACCATTAACTGAGAACTATTCAAATAATGGAACTACACTTAAAATGTTGTCAGGAACTAGTTTGAAGTGAACCTCGAACTAGTGGAAGCAAACTGGTGAGCTGCTTCTTTGTGCAAGCCTAACAAATAGTTCAAATGAACTACATCAATTCCTGCTTAATTGGTTCATTTGCCACCAGGAACTATTATTGGAACCAACTTCGAAATGACTAGACTTATTAGTTCACCTGGCACCAAAAACTGCCATGAAAAGGCTCTGAACTAAATTTAAGTCAGAATGAAAGAAGATAAATATGTTTGCTTTAACCAAGAACTAGCAAATGTTCCCCACATCTGGTTGCCAAAGCTGTGGCTTAACACTGTCATAATAAATGTGATGAACAGACTATTCAGACTCTATTTGATTAATAGCTAAAATATTCCCCCACAGATGCCTGAACATAAATAGAGGTAGATTTGCATATCTGTACCTAAGTACATGGTAATTTGTAGCACACGTGTCTGTGATGACAGTGTAAAAGCCAACTGTCAAAATAACTTGAATGTTGAGCAGTGGCAAGCATATAAAACTCAACAGGTAGAAAGTTGGCTTTAACTAATTCCATGAATAATTGAATAGCTAATAAGAATCAAACAATATAGCTAGTTCCATGCATGAGTGGAAATTAACAAGCTATACAATTTCTGTATTCAGTTGAAGAGAATGCTGACTTCAGATTGCTTTATTCCACTGTGTGATGCAAGAATGCTTATCTTAACTTATTGGTAGTTGTTAGCTGTGAAAATCTAACCAATTGAAACTTCTTTTGATCGAACTGCAAGCGTCTGTCCACTTTTGACCAACTTGCTCCACTGTGCGCAGCCTCAAGTGCCAGGCAACAATGCAAAATCGACAATAATAGACGCCGCCAACGTTGTCGCCGGTGCAGACAGTGAGGGCAGCAGCAACAGCAGCAGCAGCAGCAGCGGCGGCGGCGGCAGCGGCGGCGTCGCCATCGGCAGTCAAAGTCATAAACTTTATTTTCTGTTGCCTGCACAAAGGAGCACGCTGTGAGAGACAGAGGGAGCGAGTCAAATAGGGAGAGAGAGAATGAATGTGAGAGCGAGATTGAGACTTCTCACACTCCTTTGTCTGATGCACATGCGACTAGCACCGTGCCCGCACCCAAGCCGATTCCCCTTTTATGCACGTGTGTCTGCCCGACCCTTTGAGTGGGCGAACATTTCATGCGTTTACGTCGAGACACAATCGCAAACAGTTTCTGCCTGCAATTCGGGTCGAGGGAGCAAAAGGTTTTGCTTCTCTTCTTTTATTTCTTTTTTTTTTTTGAAGTTTTTGTGTCTGGCTGTGTCTGCAATTTTTTTTTTTTTTTGTATTATTGCATAATCAACACAGCATTGATTGCAAGTGTGTGTGTGTGTGTGTGTGTGTGTGTGTCTGAAAGGCGTTAACTGGCAACCAATCAGTGAGAGCAGACGAGCAGCTGCCTTTGATGCAGCTTAGGTTGGGCTATCCAGCTCATGGAAACGGCTAATGAACAGTTACCTTCCTCTCTCATCCTCTCACAGTCAGTCGTTCTGCTGCTCTCACTCTATGACAGTCTCAACAGGTTGTCTGCCGCGCTCCAAATGAATTCAAATGCCATGCGTCAAACTTATTCAATAATTCATAACTCAATTTTGACCTTGGCCAAAAAACCCTTTTTTATTTTGTTCAGACAGTCAGACAGTCAGAAACTTGGTTGGTTCGCAGGGTTGTTAATATCTTGATTAATTTCTGTCCGGCGAGCGAGCTGCTGGGGCGAGAGAAAATAATAAAAATTAAATA